>CAKNYM010046580.1:68385-85373 GCA_932195095.1 Andricus curvator
CTGACGCAGAAACCACGCAGCCCCATCCCGTATTTTCAAATTCCGTTCCTGTCCAGTTACGTCGGAGTTTCAATGCATGGTTAGGGCGGCTTTATTTTAAGGTTTCCAATCCAAACTATATGTTACGTTCAGTACGTGTGGGGGGTCCCGATGTGTGGTCAGAGCGGAGGTTTCATTTGAGGTTTTCTGTCCACCTACTAAGCCACTACGGATGAGACCTAACGCAGACAACACGCAGTCCCATCCCGTGATTTCGAGTTCTGTTCCTGTCCAGTAATTGAAAATTGACGTACTTAGTTAAAAATTCTTTTTTTTTTTTAATATGGTTCATCTTTTTGGTTGAAAATTAAACTACTTTGTTCAAAAGTCGTTTCTTCTTTTATTGAAAATTAATTCTTTACAACTGAAAGTCTAACTTTTCCACCGTAAGTTGATAATTTTTTCTTTTTCTTTCAGAAAAATCCGTCTTTTTTGGTAGAAAAATAATATTCTTTTCTTCAAATTTCCCCTGAAAATTCTTATTTGGTTAAAAATGTATATTCTCGGGTTAAAAATTCAACTGTTTTACAGACAAGTTCGTTTTTTGACCTCAAAGTTTGACAATTTGCATTTGTATTTGTTCAAAATTCATCTTTTCTGTTTGAAAATTCATCATTTTAGTTATTTAGGACGATTTTATTGAAAATTTTCTTTTTTGCTAAAAAATGAATTTCACTTTTCCATTTGTCGTTGACAATTAATCTTTTTTAGTATGGTAGGGAGGTAAGTCTTGAGCCACGGTAGGTAAGGTAGATTTTTTCCTCCCATTCAAAGTTGAATTCTCTAACAAATATTTCTCTTTCGTCTGCAATAATGCTTTCCGAATTAGCAACTCAATTTTTTTTGCGACATGTTTGACAAATTTTTTATAACTGTCTTTGCAAAAACTTTACTTTGCTTATTTATACCCTGGCGTACCGGCTGAACCCAAGCGTTACGCTACAGCGTAACCATAAAATAAACCTAAAGTAATCTTAAAGTAATATCGAATTATAATGAATAAACTAAACAAAATAAATATCTAAATTGTTGCAATTATAATTGTAAGTTAAAATTTACGTTAGAAGGTAATGCCGTAATTACAATAAGTTTATTTTTTAGCTTTAGAAATTAAAAAAACATAGTGGCTGTCATTGAAGTCTGCTAAAGGAGACTTTAAGCGCATCTGAGCAGATCTGAGTAGATACGCTTGAAGTCGCCTCTAGCAAACCTTCAATGACAGCCACTATGTTTTTTAAATTTCTAACGCTAAAAAATAAACTTATTGGAATTACGGCATTACTTTTTAACGTACAATAATAATTGCAACAATTTAGATATTTATTTTGTTTCTTTTATTCATTATAATTCGAGATTACTTTAAGATTACTTTAGGGTTACTTCATGTTTACGCTGTAGCATAACGCTAGCGTTCAGCTAGCCGGTCCGCCAAGGTGAGTATGAATTTCGGAGACACTTATGTGAGTTCGCTAGCGCCTCCTAGTGAGCGGTTAACTCTCATATTTGCTTGAAGCTATGGAGGAGGGAAAATTTTGTTTTACTGCAAAGAAAATCTTTCTTTTAATGGAATATATAGGTTTTAAACCCTACTGAAAAAGCCTACATAGTAAACTACATGGGAACCTATGTGGGAACCCATATGGGATCCTTTTTTTGAATTCCAGGCTCAAATTACGATGTGAGATAGGATGGGAAATATTTTGTGGGTTTCCACATGGCTTCTTATATGAATACCGTTATAGAAACCCATGAATTGTTCCCACATGAAATCCCACATGGGATTAGAACTTTTTTTAAATGCATTCTTTAAATATTAATTGCAAACCCATCCATGTAGGAACCTTCATAAAAACCCATGATAAGAACCGATATAGATTCCCCTCCTATATTCCTATCTCAGATCGTAATTGAGAGAGGAATTCAAAAAAGGATCCCATATGGGTTCCCACATACGTTCCCATGTAGTTTACTATGTAGGCTTTTTCAGTAGGGAAGGATTACACTGTAATAATGCGATCTGAAAATTTAAGTCTCCGAGGTTATTATTTTTTTTTTGTGTATTTAATACTTCATTACTGTATCCTGCTCTCGTTCAATAATTTGCATGTACTATTTTTTAAATTTAATTCAAAGTAATACTCCAAACCAATATTGGCCGTTCATATACAGGCTGTCCCCCCACCTATACAACCCCTGGTACTATGTAATAGTGCACTATAAAATAAACAAAAAAGTCCTCTAGCAAAAATGTGTGCGAAGCTCAGTTTGGACACAAAAAAGCTTCAAAGTTGGGCCTAATCAACCAATGAGGAGCGAGCTTTAGAGACCACTTGTACGTGTCTCAAACGTTAAGATAGTGTGTGCTTTTTGGCGAAACACTTCAGCTCCCGCATTAGATAATTCCCCGTCGAGTTGTCGCTCTTCCATTATTTATTTCAAAAACGGAAAGTTCAAACCTCCAAAACATTTTAAAATAGACCAGTTTACCTATCGGAAAGTTTACTGTGCATATTCAATGTACTTTCTGTTGTATCCAGTTGTTGCGATCATTTTTGCTCGTTGAACACAGTGAAAACAATTTTCTTCAATATTTAAACAATTGTGAGAAGTTTTAAAAAAAAAACTTCAATGTGAAAATTAATTTCAATGAAAAAGACATGGAGAATAGACATAAGGAGACCAAAGTAGTGTAACCGAATGTGAGCACATTTTTGTTGTATGAAAATGGTTACAATACTTCCCGTTCCCGGGTCTGGCGCCAGTGTCGCACGGGTATTGAATGGTAGCTGTCTTTGTTGACATTGACACATTTTGAATTATTGACGATTGTGATATGTGATTCACAGAGATAAATTGTGATTGACATAAAAAAGATTTAAATAATTGTATCCACCGCGAAACATCTTTTTTTGAAGTGTGTGAAATTGTAGAGATCCTGCAATGGACGAGGTAGGTACTTTTGAATTATTGCGCTAACAAATTGACATAACCTTCGCGGTATAAAGATTTGAATAGAGAATAATTAAGATTTTGATTTCAACGTGAAAGTCAGGATTATTGTATTTTATAAATATTGAATTTTTCATCAGTTTGAAATGCACCAACGGTTTCCTTTGGAATTTAGTTCCATTGTATTCATATCCGGGTTTTTGATGTTGTTAAAAGTTCAACTTTTTCTCTCTTCAATCCTCAGCACCAGGTTGAAGCAAAATACAAAAGAATATATTTTTTGGTATCTTTGCAGAATTCAAAAAGGAAAAGCGGGTTAAAAAGTAAAATAAGAAAATGTGCAGGATTCTGTACACGACTCACAAATTGTTTAAACGATTTAGGAACTTTGTATTTATGTTTGACTCTCGAGGTTATATCAGAGATTACTCTGGTTATATTTACACAGACCAGAAAAATTGCTTCCTTTAAAATTTGTAAGCAAGTCTTACAGGAGATAACACCTTTATCGAAATAACAAAAGTAACAAAAGTACCAAAAAAACTGAAAATTTAAGAAACTCGCAGAAATTCCTTTCTTGAAAATTTGTTGGCAACATTAAAATAACAACACACCTTTCCTAACGTTAAAAACTATTCTTTTAGATTTCTCATAGAGTTTTTGTTACATAGTGTATAACAAAAGTAACAAAAATACTGAATATTGGCGAACCCTACCAAACTTTCATTTGTGTCCACTCTACGGGAAGTAATCCACGCTTTTGTAGAATTCAGGAAAAGAAACTTAACATATTAACGCATTTTAGTCAAAAGCTAGCGAAAATCTTTGGAAAGAGAAAACTTAATCATGCAATCGGAATTAGTGCATCATTTCCTGAAAACCTAGGGAAGTTTGAATGCCTTAGTCAATTCTGCGATATTTAGCCATTTTTTTAAAATAACATAGATAAAAGTTTTTTGTTAAATGGGAACCCTCTTCAAAGTAGTTCTTGAAAGAAAAACTACCCAAAAAATGTATCAAACATAAATTTCAATCATGCGACCACAAGTAGTATATTATTTTTTTCAAATCACGAAAACTGTAAATAATTTCTAACTTTAGTGACATTTATTGATCTTAAAAAATAGATAAGAGGTTTTTGCGAAATTTAAAATTTGGCTGTTGCTTTCCTTGATGGAAAAACTACGTGTAAAATTTTTGAAACATAAATTCTAATCCATGTTCGAATCGTTAGAAACACTTATGCCTTCTTGCAAAGAAATTAGATTTGCGTCAAAGGAAGATCTTTTCTTTGGATTTTCTCTAGTTTTGAAAATTACCTTAAGGTCGGTTTTGAAAACTTCGTTTTTATGACACATGCATGATTTCAGCCCTTTTTGATGCCTATAAAGCGGGGCTAAAGCTCTACTTTTTCCTCCCCAGGGAGTAAAAAGTACTTTTTACTCCCTAGGGACTGAAAAGTGACGTCAGAGGTGAATGAAAATTAAACATCTATGAGCTCGCATTTTACGATGATCAGCCCACTCACCGTAAAAACTGTGTGGAAATTTTGGTTGCAGATAATAGGATTTTGCGGTTATTTATGGAAAGTTACCATATTTGCCGGTAAAATTACCATAAATGACCGAAAATTTTCATAAATTTCCGGAAACTTATGAAAATTTTAAAAAATGAATTTTTGTAATTTATGGTAAGTTAACATACATACCTGTCAAATTACCACAAATGACCGACAATTTTCATAAATTTCCAGATATTTATGGAAATTTTTGAAAATGAGCTTTGGGTAATTTATGGTAAGTTAACCATATTTACCGGCAAAATTACCATAAATGACCGAAAATTTTAATAAATTTCGGGACATTTATGGAAATTTTTGGAAATGAATTTTGTGTAATTTTTGGTATGTTACCATATTTACTGGTAAAATTTTCATAAATTTCTGGAAATTTTTAAAAATGAATTTTGTATAATTTATGTTAAGTTATCATATTTACTGGTACAATTACCATAAATGACAGGAAATTTTCAAAAATTTCCGGAAATTTATGGAAATTTGAAAAAATAAATTTTGGGTAATTTATGGTAAGTTATCATGTTTACTGGTAAAATGACCATAAATGACCGACAATTTTCATAAATATCCGGAAATTTATGAAAATTTTTAAAAATGATTTTTGGGTAATTTATGGTGAGTTACCATATTTACCTGTAAAATTACCATAAATGACCGAAAATTTCGATGAATTTCCGCAAATTTATAGACATGTTTAAATTGAATTTTGGAAAATTTATGGTAAGTTACCATAAATCACCTCTAAAATTACCAAAAATTTCCGGCAAATTTTGTATTGAATTTTTGATAATTTGGAATAAGTTTACATAAATTTCATACTTCTTCACTCAAAACCTAATACGGACTACAAGCCTAACTGTATTTCGAGAAATGTCTGAAATCATCCATTTTTTATAAAAAATATCGTATGCGCCAAGTGGGAGAGGCACTTTTTCGACGACTGTATGTTTTCAGTACAAGTCGTAAGCGAACGCGTAGCGCTCCCCCTACGTACATATAATATACTATTATTCCAAGCATTGATGTGACATAAATTTTCCATGAATTAGAGTTGTTCTTTTGTTGAAGCTTCGCTTCTGGTTGGAAAGTAAGTCATATTAATTGTGTTACTGTACATGCGTGACAACAAAGTTTGACATTCATTTTTCAAAATTGAAAAAGTTCGCTTTTTCTATATTTTTATTTTACCTAGTCCTGAGCCCTGGTAAAATCAATGCAGACCCAGAAAGGAGAAGATGAACTGAAGTATGCACAATTTAACAATAAATTGATCTTTATTCAGACACAGTTCTCTTTTATAACGACGATTGCCTATTGCTTGTTAGTAGTCGTGGTTACAATTCGTTCAGTCTTATCAAATGTCATGAAGGTACAACTGTGCCCATGAACGATTCTAGTTGTGTACAATAATCACGGTTCTACAATCGAGAGAGCATTTAATCTTACTTATAATAATACTGCAATCGTAGGGTTTCTTATACAATTTTCGTCGTATCACTTTCCGAAAATCTAAACGTACAATACTTCCACGGCAGTCTGGAGCTTGTGACAGCGTACTCAGGATAAACAAATGAAAAATAAAAAATATCTGGAGCCTGATACAACGTAACCAGAAGATATCACCTGAAAGAAATGTCTCGAGCCTGTAACAGCGTGCCCAGGATTAAATACAAATACAAACAGGGTCAACAAAATATCAAATCAAAATACAGTCTTGGAGCCTGTATGGTGTATCCAAGGAATAAAAAGAAAAAAAGATTCAGGAGCCTGGACGGCGTGCCCTGAGAAACACAAAAACGCCGGAGCCTGTTACAGCGTACCCAGACCAAAAACTACGGACCTTTATCCTTTCAGAGCATGAGCCTTACAGCTACTCGGATGGATGATCCGGATGTGGACTTCGTTTTCCCGTCACTACCCGGAAATATTCGCTGATCAAAGTGATCTTTTCATCTTCCCCCTTTTCGAGAAGAATCCTGCTTAGGGTGATTCTTGAAACATCAATGGTTGTTGTTTATATCGACGTCTTCTTCCAGCTCCTGTAGTTCCTTGGTGAATATGTGGAGTACAATGGAGTCCAGTTGATCTTCTTCCGTGTCGTCCCCAAAAATCTCCTCGAACTTTCTCTGGAGAGAGGATTTTTTATTAATAATCCTTTTGATCCCTTCGTTTATAGAAAATTGTCCGCTTAGGTTTGGTAGGCAATATTGGATGTTTGAGAAGTAGACTCTGGTTGGGTTTAGACTGCTTCTTGTTTGTCTCTCGAGTGTCGTTGACTGGCTCCATAGGATCAGTACCCTGGTCCCGAGTGGAGACCATGATGTCCGTTGGAATGATGCACGAGGTGATGATAGATTTTTACTGCTTGTTTTTCAAGCGGGGATGCTTTCATTTCTTCGTAATCAGTTGACGTCGCCCCACAACTACGTGTTGGTGTTTGCTTCGCTTTCTTAGGATGGTAGGTTCTCCACGCCCAACTTGAGTGCAGGCATCAAGTTTGTTTAGCTGGTGGTAAGCGCATTACCTTAGTTGAAGCGTCCATTTTACTATAACAGAAAGAAATTAATTTTGAATTGTATGCGGGAGAGCGTATTTTTACAAAATGCACTTGATCTTAAAGTGTCCCGGCACGCTGTCAGTGGCCCGATCTCAGTTGGAGTAGTATACCATTAAGCCATTTCCCTTCCAGGGTAGGCGTGACACTACCCGATTTGGGTAGTGTTTTTAGGTGGATAGTTTCTTGTAGTAAATAACTACTACAAGTGTGGGCTCAACACACCCACGGTGGGCCAACAACACCCAGTATTCTCGAATGGTCACCCATCCAAGTACTAACTGCGCCTAATTCCCCTCTCTCCACCGTTTCTCGGGTCCGTTACGACGTAGGTTCCCTATCCCACTACTTTCTTTACTTCGTAGAGACACTCAAAGACTGTCATAAATTTATCTGTGCGTTTTAGGAATTTATCCGATAGGTTACAAGCTTTTACCAGCACTTTATCGTTCACCCGGTATGTGATAGGTTTTTTCAGTGAATTATGTTTTTCCGCTCTGTTCAACCCTTTCTTTAAGATAGAATTTTTCGTTAGTGTCAATTTCTCTTCGTAGCTCAATTCTCCGGTTTCTGTACGTCTTTGGATGCATTTTCACCAGAAGCGGAAAGGTTTCATTTTAACATTAGTTCCATTGGCGTGAATCCTGTCGTTTCGTGGTGGATTTCGTTTATATGTTCTATAGTTTGTAGTTTATCATACCACGCAGAATGCTTATGGTCTTGTAGCAAGATACGGAAGAGAATCTAATTTTGAGAGTTCCCTATTTACTCGTTCGACCATATTCGCCTGCGGATGCCTGATTGATGTAAGCGTATGTTCTATACCTTCCTTTCTTAACTTATCTCTCCAGGTCTTATTCCTAAATTGGGTTCCGTGATCCGTGACAATTCTTTTGGGTTTTCCTATTTGAAGAACAAAGTTTTCGAATATTTTTGTGATAGTAGCTTGGGTTGTTTGCCCCCTTAAGGCATATAGCTTGATATACTTTGTGAATCCATGTAATACCGCGAGTACGTATCGGGATCCAAACTTTGAACTGGGCAAGGGTCCCTAGAAATCTATAAATACGACCTCCAAAGGTTCTGCGATTACAATTGGTTGAGAGATGGCGAAACTACTTTGGGTCGTAATTTAGTTTCTCTGACAGGTGTCATAGGACCTGATGGTTTTTCTGATAACTTTGCCTAAGTTTGGAAGGTTGAAATCTTCGCTTATCATTACCTGGCATTTTCGAGCACCTATGTGCCCACATATCACGTGGTATTCAAGTATTAGTTCCCTTGCTAATTCTAAGCTTAGGATCTTTGTTTTGACTCTGTTTGAGTTCCAAAAACTTGTCTCTGCAACTTTTTGTGGGTCTTTTCGCTGGGTGGTAGATTACAATGCGTTTATCCCTAGTCTCGAGTTTTACGTACTCGTTGGTGGTCTGTCTACTGAGCGCGTCTGCGATGATTTTTTCTTTTCCGGGACAGTACTCCGATTTTATGACGTAATCTTGGATTGCCATAATCCACCTTGTCAGTCGACCGCTTAGTGACTTGCAGGATTGAACGAACCTGAGTGTCATGTGATCGGTGCGGTGAATAATCTGTGCACCCAGTAGGAAACTTCAGTACTTTTGTAACGACCAGACAAGAGCCAGGAGTTCCTTTTCAGTAATAGAGTACGCTACTTCTGCTCCTTTTAAGGTGCGACTCCCACAGGCAACAATTTTTGTCTCACCATGCTCGTCGCGTTGGTAGAGTACTGCTCCTAGAGCGTGATCACTCGCGTCAGTTTGTAAATAAAAGGCTTCTGCTGGTTCCGGAAAATAGAGCATGATTTGAGAATTAAATAAATTTTTTATTCTCTCAAATGCTATTTGGTGTCATTCTTCCCACTTCCATTTAATTCCCTTTTTTAAAAGTTCTAGGACGGGTACTAGCTCTTCTAAAAAAAATTCTGTAAATTTTGCGCTGAAATTGACTGCCCCTAAAAACCCTTGTAGTTTTTTGCTTTTAGGTGTACTAAAATCCTTAATGGCTCGAATTTTTTCAGGATCCGGTCTTATTCCTGTTGAGGAAATGATGTGCCCTAAAAAAGTAGTCTCGACTCGTTGGAATTCACATTTGTTAACGTTTAGAGTTATGTTCTCTAAATCTTTCTAGGACTAACTCTCGATGATAGAGATGTTCCTCCTCGGATTCAGAAGCCACAAGCAGATCGTCGACATAAGTTATTATAAATTCGTTTAAACCTTTTAATACCTCGTCTAGACCTCTAACCAAAACCGCAGTGCTTGTTTTCAAACCAAAAGGGGTGCCATTGTGTTCATAACACTTTCCTTTATACAAAAATGCAGTGTATTTCTTGGATTCTGGGCTTAGAGGAATCTGCCAGAAACTCATGTTCATGTCTAGAGTACTTAGTACCCTTTTATTCTGACATCTTTGAAATAGAATTTCCATGTTTACTGTTCCCTTGTAGTCCTCTTGAAGAACTTCATTTAGTTTGTTTTTTCTTGATTTGTTCCTCTACTTGCTTTTTACAATGAAGAGGGATCGGATAAGACTTTGCACGCGGAGAGTTTTTATCCTTGATTTTTAACTCATGGGAGTAACAGGATATTTTTCTGGGCCGTTGAGAAAAAAAGTCGCGATATTTCCATAGGAGTTTCTTAAATTTCAATTTTTTTTTTTAGGGGAAACATGCTTGTAACTGTCTATTTTTTCGTTAAGCGCTTTCTCTTGTAATTTTTCGTTCTTGTACCAAGTTATGCTATGTACTTCTTTCGTTACACGGCAATCGTTTACTTCTTCATGTAATTTTATTGTGCAAGAGTTTTCATTGTGGTAGATAGTTAATGTATCGTCTATAAAATTCACTATGGCACCAAGAGGCTTTAGTAAATCCACGCCTAAGATGCTTATGGGAAGTTTTGGGCATTTTTCAAACAATGCAATTTTCCCTTCGTAAAAGTTTTCGGAGATGCATGATACTTGACTTCCGTTATCGGGGAGAGCCCTAACCTTTGATCCTTGGACTGAGATTTCTGCTATTGGACATCCATATTTCTTTTTAGTTTCGACTTCATCCTCCTCTAGTAATTCCTCCCGTATGTCATAATTTAGATTGTTGACGAACTTGTGTGTCAGAAGTTTTTCCCCCGCATCCTTAAATATATTAAAACTGTTTAAGGATACGGACCTTATCAGTTTCCCGGATAGACCTCAGTGACTTCTTCCCTTATAATCATTCCTTCTTCATTTTTCCCTACTACCAGTTGAATTAATTCGGCCAGTCGTTTATTCTTATTTGTAATACCCTCCTTGAAATCTTCGAATTATCCTTAAACCACCTGAAAACGAACTTCATACATTTGCTTGAGAGACTTGACTTGATTTGTTGTTTCTGTAAACATTCTGCTCTCCGTATCTTCAAATTCTTCACTTAGTTCCATTTGTGTTGTCTCGATTTTCCTTTCAGCTTTTTCTATTCTGGACCGCATCTCTCTGTTATCCCTTCGCAGCTTGTCGTAGTCGTTTTTTAGTTCCTCAATCATTTTGTCGAAATCTTTACTAAAAGATGACTTTTCTATTTCTTTAGATCTACTTTCGTCGTTTATCGTATTCAGTTCTTCTTGCAGGCTTCGACCCCTGTTCCCGATAGATCAGTGTAACAGGGCTGCTTACGTTCGCCTCTTCATTCTCATCTTGGATGTCGACTTCGAGTGGACTCAGTGGCTTGTTAACATTATGACGCTTGCTCGGACGACCACGTGTGCGAGGCATGAT
This sequence comes from Andricus curvator, assembly GCA_932195095.1. NCBI lineage: Eukaryota > Metazoa > Arthropoda > Insecta > Hymenoptera > Cynipidae > Andricus > Andricus curvator. The sequence continues at coordinate 79,278 of CAKNYM010046580.1, forward strand.
TTTTCTTTGAACGAGTTTCAAGAATCTTCTTTTCTAGGTCCCTGTTCGGCCGCCAATGAAAGAGTTCGTTTTTTCTATATTTTTATTTTACCCAGCCCTAAGCCCTGGTAAAATCAATGCAGACAATCGAGAGAAAGAGCATTCCATCTTACTTATAATAATACTGCAATCATAGGGTTTTTTATACAATTTTTGTCGTATCACTTTCCGAAAATCTAAACTTATAATACTTCCACGGCAGCTTGTAAAGCGTGCACCGTTCTAATCGCCAAAATATAACCCGTTTCCGAAACCTCTTTCAGCGTACCCGGACAAAAATAAAAAAATAAAAAAGTCTGCAGCCTGTCACAGCGTACCCAAGATAAACAAATGAAAAATAAAAAATGTCTGGAGCCTGATACAGCGTACCCAGGGGATATCACCTGAAAGAAAGGTCTGGAGCCTGTAACCGCGTACCCAGGATTAAATAAAAATAAAAACAAGGTAAACAAAATATCAAATCATCATACAGTCTAGGAGCCTGTATGGCGTACCCAAGGAATAAAAAGAAAAAGAGATTCAGGAGCCTAAACGGAGTGCCCTGAGAAGCATAAAAATTCCTGCCTGCTTCGCATCTCGCCTGCCTTCTTGTATCCTCTTCGGTTGAGGTAGGTCGCGGGAGAAAGGATTCTGCGCTTCCTCGTGTCACTACCCGGAACTACCCTGGCGGACCTGCTGAACGCTAGCGTTACGCTACAGCGTAACCATAAAGTAACCCTAAAGTAATCTTAAAGTAATCCCGAATTATAATGAATAAAAGAAACAAAATAAATACGTAAATTGTTGCAATTATAATTGAACGTTAAAATTGACGTTAGAAGGTAATGCCGTAATTGCAATAAGTTTATTTTTTAGTGCTAGAAATTAAAAAAACATTGTGGCTGTCATTGAAGGTCTGCTAGAGGCCACTTCAAGCGCATCTACTCAGATGTACTCAGATGCGCTTAAAGTCGCTTTTAGCAGACTTTAATGACAGCCACTATGTTTTTTTAATTAATAACGCTAACAAATAAACTTATTGCAATTACGGCATTACCTTCTAACGTAAATTTCAACGTACAATTATAATTGCAACAATTCATATATTTATTTTATTTATTTTGTTCATTATAATTCGAGATTACTTTAAGATTACTTTAGGGGTACTTTATGGTTACGCTGTAGCGTAACCCTTGCGTTCAGCCGTTCGTATCATTGCTGGGGTGTGTAAAAATCGGTTTCTTCTCTGAATTTCGTAAATGTTTATGGTCTTCTCACACAATATTTTTTCAGACAGTTTAATGAAAAATCGGCTGTCCTCTTTTGCTCGTTCAAACTCAAAATCTTGCCGTGTCTGACCCTACTGGAAAATCCTGTACGGGAACCCGTAACTATTCCTGTACGTGTTTCTTTGCTAGAACTTCGATCAGATCCAGTAAAAGAAACGTTACAGGCTCAGCATAGGAAATTGAGACAGGAACCTGTACAGGAACATGAAGGAAACGAGGAACCATTACCGGAACGTGTAGACGTCCTAAGTGGCGACGAATTAACATATAGGGGACCCTGTAAAGATTCTGGTACGGTTTCCGCCATATCGGCAAAATTTTAATATCATAAATTTAATGATTTGAAGGAACATAGATGCATATCTTTATTACATTGCCTCTCTTTATACCCTTGCTGATTCGACTCACTAGCGAGAGAGCTAGGTCGTAGCGCACCCTTGTAGATTAGTTTCAATAGGGTTCCTGTACAGGATTCGGTACGAAATCCTCTACAGAATCCTGTACAGGGACCCTAGTGAGACTAATCCGCCAGGGTGCTCTAGGGCTTAGCTGTCTCGCTAGTGAGTTAGATCTTAAAGGTTATTAAAAAAGGCAAGGTATTAGAGATAATTAGCCATGATCCTTCGTATCACCAAATTAATGACAATAAAATTTTGCCGGTTCGTGTCTCAATTTCTTATGTTGAACCCGTAACGTTTCTTGTACGAGATCTGGTCATAGTTCTGGCAAAGGAACATGTACAGGAACAGTCACGGAATCCCGTACAGGGGTTTTCAACAGGGGATAACAACAATTTGTAGTTTCTCCATCAAGGAACGCAACAGACAAGGTTTTACTTTGACGAGAACGTCTTGTTTATTTTTTTAAACTTAACAAATGTCGCAGAAAGTTTGACTAAAGCATTCGAACTTCCCTAGATTTTCAGGAAGTAATGCACTAATTCCGATTGCATGATTAAGGTTCTTGTGTCCAAAGCTTTTTCGGTAGCTTTTGACCAAAAGGTTTTAAGATTTTAACTATATTTTACTTTTCCTTAGTTCTACAAAAGGGATGGATTATTTTCGGTCGGAATACTAACCAATAAGGAATTTTTCCTTGTTTGTTTGAAAAACTTTTCGCTAGCGATTCGTATTGTAGGTATTGAACTTTGCTCGCTGCGTTTGAAGTAGTGAGATTTTACTGGTAAAGTAGATCAAAATGTGTCTTAAGTGAAAAATTGATTTATTTTCAGGGAAATACCACTGATGGGCAGAGGAATTTTCGAGAAAGAAAGTTTTATAGATTTCGCGAAGATTCACTTTTTTGTTAGTTTTGTTACAAATTATGTAACAGAAATTCTGAGACAGATAGAAAAGGGTGACTTTTGTAGGTAGAAAAGGTTTTCTGTTATCTTAATCTTGCCAACAGATTTTCAACAACAAAAATTGGCGGGTTTTCTTAAATTTTTTGTTTTCTTTTGTAACTTCTGTTACAAACTATGCAACAGAAATTCTGAAAGGAATTGAATAGAATAACTTTTCTTGTTGGTAAAGCTGTTATCTTATGCTTCGCGAATGTTCCGTTTTCTGTTAGTTTTTTTATAAGTTATTTAACAGAAAGTCAACGAGAAATCGAAAAGAATCACTTTTGTTGTTAAAAAATGTGTTATATTATTTTAATCTTGCCAACAAATTTGCAAGAAAGCAATTTTTCTGGGTTTCTCGAATTTTTAGTTTTTTTTTACCTTTGTTAAAATATATGTAATACAAAATTCTAAGAGGAACCGGAAAGAATGAATTTTTTTGTTATAAAATGTGTTTTGTTATTTAGATCTTGGAAACAAATTTTCCAAGAAGAAATTTTGCCAGGTTTCGTAAATGTTCAGTTTTTTGGGTGACTTTGGTTTCTAGAAAAGTTGTTGTGTTATTATAATCTTACCAAAAAATTTTCAAGAAAGAAATTTTGCTGGATTTCTCGAACTTTCAGTTTTTTGTTCCTTTTGTTAAAAGCGATGTAGAAGAATGTTTACGAAAAATCGAGAAGAATGACTTTTGTTGTTAGAAAATGTGTTTTGTTATTTAAATGTTGGTAACGAATTTTCCAGAAAGAAATGTTTTTAGGTTTCTTAAATGTTTAGTTTTTTTTGTTAGTTTTGTAACAAGTTATGTAACAGAAATTCTTAGAGGAATAGAAAAGGGTGACTTTTATTATTCGAAGAGGTGCTGTATTATTTTAATCTTGCCAACAAATTTTCAAGCAAGAAATTTGGCTGGGTTTTTTTCAGTTTTTTTGTTAATTTTTTTAAGCTTTATGTAACATAAATTCTGAAAGGAATCGAACGGGGTCACTTTTGCTGTTAGAAAAGGTGTTGTGTTATTTTAATCTTGGTAAACAAATTTCAACGAAGAAAATTAGCTGGGTTTCTCGAGTTATCCGTTTTTTTTTGTTACTTTAGTTCCTAGTTAAGTAACAGAAATCCTTGGAGGATATGAAAAGGGTTACTTTTTTTGTTAGAAAATGGGTTTTGTTTTTTAAAAGTTGGTAACAAATTTAGACTAAAGAATATTTTCTGGGTTTCGCAAGAGTTGAATTTTTTTTAGTATTGTTACAAGGTGTGTAACAGAAATGTTGAAAGGAATCGAAGTGGGTGACTTTTGTTGTTAGAAAAGTTGTTGTGTTATTTTAATCTTACTAAAAAATTTTCAACAAAGGAATTTTGGCAAGTTTCTCGAGTTTTTTTGTTACATTTGTTACAAGGTATGTAACAGAAATTCTGAAAGGAATCGAAGGGGGTGACTTTTGTTGTTAGAAAATATGTTTTGGTTTTCAAATGTTTTGTAACAAATTTTAAACAAAGAATATTTCATGGGTTTCAAAAGTTTTGAATTTTTTGTTAGTTTTGTTACAAGGTGTGCAACTGAAATTCGGAAAGGAATCAAAGGGGCTGACTTTTGTTGTTAGAAAAGCCCTGGTAAAAATACCCGTTAGGAATCGTTAGAATCTGTCTAGAAGCCTCTAAGATTGCAGTTCGAGTAATGTGTTGTAATATGTTCCTAAGGGGATACTGGTTGCGCAATTAATTTCGCGAAATATTTGTAATGTATTCTACGGGGAACCTAAGCGGAAATTATAATCCGAAATTATTCTTTGAACATTTCTTTAAAGGGATGTAATAGGAATTTAATAAGGAAATAATTCTAAGAGGATCTAAGCGGCACCTAAGTAGACCTTAAAACGCCAAATTATTTTTCGAGAAATTCTTTTAAGTGGATCTAATGGGAATTTAATAGGCCTACGTTTACTGGAAAAGTTACTAAGTATATAATTGCCGTCTTAAGAGGATCTAAGGAGATTTTAAGCGGACATTAAAACGCTAAATTATTTTCTATGGAATTTCTCTAAGTGGATCTAAAGGGAATTTAAGAGGCTGCGTTTACTGGAAAAGTTACTTAGTATATAATTGTCATCTTAAGAGGATCTAACGGGATCTTAAACTGACATTAAAACACTAAATTATTTTGTGCGGAATTTCTCTAAGTGGATCAAACAATAATTCTAAGAGGAACCGAAAAGAGTAACTTTTGTTGCTATCAAATGTGTTATCTTATGTTGGGCTTGCTTACAAATTTTCAAGAAACATGTTTGCTGGGTTTCGTAAAAGTTGAGATTTTTTATTAGTTTTGTTACAAGTTGTGTAACAGAAATTTCTGAGAGGAATCAGATGGGGTGACTGTTGTTAGTAAAAAAAAATTTGTGTTGTTATTTAAATTTTGTAACGAATTTTCCAGAAAGTAATTTTTCTAGGTTTTGTAAATGTTCATTTTTTTCGGTATTTTTGTTAGAAGTTATGTAACAGAAATGTTGAGAGGAACCGAAAAGGGTGACTTTTGTTGTTAGAAAAGGTGTTCTGTTATTTAAATCTTGGTGAAATTTTGTTTCGTTATTTTGATGTTTTTAATAAATGTTAGGGAGAAAAAATTTAGAATTTTCAAAAGTTTTGGGGGTTTGAACTTTGCGTTTTGCAATAAAAAATGGAAGAGCGACAAATCGACGGGGAATTACCTAATGTGGAAGCTGAAGTGTGTCTCCAAAAAGCACACACTATCTTAACGTTCGAGACACGTAAAAGTGGTGGCCAAAGCTCGCTCATCATTGCCCTGGCGGACCGGCCGAACGCAAGCATTACGCTGCAGCGTAACGGTAAAGTAATGTTAAAGTAATGGTAAAGTAATAATCAACCCAGGACAATGAAAAAAAAGCGAGTACTAATGTTAGGATTCATAGGATCCATTTTAGGACCAGTTGTCGGACTTTTAACTTCGGAAGATGGAGAAGACTGTATGAACATAATCGATGAACTACAAGATAAATAAACCAATTTAAGTCAAATACTGAGCCAACAAACTCATATAGTTAAAGCCGAAATTCAAAACACACATAGAGAATTACATGTAAGAACTACTGAAATACAACTAATGCCATCATTGCCTGAGAAAACCGTGAAAAATATGCATACTCAAGAGAAAAACATGAACGACCTTTTATACGTTAATTATATATGCCAACAGCCATACCACGCTGAAAAAACCAGTTCTCGTCAGATCACTGAAGTTAAGCAGCGTTGGGCGCGGTTAGTGCTTGGATGGGGAACCATTCGAGAAAACTGAGTGCTGTTGGCACATCGTGGGTGTGGTAGGCCCACACTTGTAGTTATTTACTACAAGAAACTAACCTAGAAACACTGCTCGAATCGGGTAGTGTCACGCCTACCCTGAAAGGGAAATGGCTTAATGGTATATATATATATATA
>CAKNYM010046581.1:0-12249 GCA_932195095.1 Andricus curvator
GAAAAATTTCCCGCGTGACTGATACTAGTGTATCAGTGAAGGTAGCCGCAATTTTAAAACATTAATATTTAAAAAACTAGGCTCCACTTACAAAAAAGCCGTGACATGTGTCGAATGAAATTCGATAATCTTTCGAATTATCGTCATGCGAACTCGATTTCAGTTTCATACTTGAGGCCTTCCCCTTGTAAGTAATACTAAAGTGTTTAAAATTAATTCAAGGAAACACGGTTAAATAAATACGCAGTTTTTCTTCACCTTTGAATAATTTATATATTGTTCAGAAACTTTTTGCAGTATATAAAATTTACAAAGTAAATGGCACTTATTGCACATATTTAAATTCGAAAAGGTGATAGGGTCCCCTCAAATAACGAAAATAGAGCTTTTTTGTAGCAGATGCTTCTTCCAACTTCTCAAACGTCTCCTCACACGTAGCATCCTCAAAAATTTTCATGATCCTGCCTGGCAAGAAGACTGCATACTGGTTTTCCAACTCAGCCACAATTTTTGTACCATATTTCGTGTGTACTTTACGAATTTTTGAAATGGCGTATTTCTTCTTCAAGGTAAGAGCTGAAAGCGGTTTCGTAGGCAAAACTCCATCCATGAGGCCAACTGTTTTCACTTTCACTAGATGACTAGCTCTGTACTGTGCTCGACGATAGACTGAAGCCACTGAAACCTGATGCTCCTTTTATACCCCATTACCCCTACTCTAATTACGTTCTAGAAAGATCGATTGAAGTTTCTTTAATGTGCGTTACACGCGGAGCTGTTGCCTGCATTTAATTTCTAGAACCATCGATATTGAATGTAGTCTCTAACGGTTTTGCGGGAAACATCAATCAAAAGTTTTAACTTCCACCTATTATGATACATATTTAAAATTCATTGCCTCGAACCTTCCAGAAATTGTGACGTAATCTCTGACGATTTTCTATGAGTCGAAATTTCTAGAAGGTCTGACGTATAACACGTTTTCTCGATACTTCTAGTTCTAGAGGAATCGACGCAGTTAATTATAACGATTGCTCACTCTAATATCTAACGCGCGAGGAATCGAAATCGTGTAAAATTTGAAAATGCATCCCAACGACGTCTGTGATTGTCCACCGCTGACTAAGCGATATTTGGATTTGGAGTTCTACCCAACGATGTTTGTAATATTTAACGCCGGAAATAAAGATACCCAATAAAATTTAAAGTAGGCTTAACGAATTCTTTACTAATTCTTAACTAACTGAATGGTTCTAAATAAATCTTCACTCGATGTGAAATTAAATGTTTGGTTTATTCAAGAAAAAAGACTAAGCCTAATTTAGAAGAGAAAATCTTAACCTACAATGTAATAAAGGTAAACGTAGTTAAAACATTAATTCACAATGGTTATAAAAGTCTTTGAGCGTTGTGTTGCTCAAGGAAGTATCCAAAATATTAACGATTTCAGTCATATCTTCATCATAATTGTAATCGGTTTTACCCTGAGCGTAATGCCTAATAGTTGGTTGATCCTGAGGAGTGAAGAACCAGGTTTTGAGAGCCAGAGCATTTCGTACTGCACAATTTGCATTTCAGTATTGAAGGTGGTGATTGCATCTTGTTAAAACTGTGCAGCACAATTTTTCCAACGGAGGACAGCCCAGATCTTCCAGATTATTCACCTTTTGCAACGTACTGGTCCAACCATTTTTTCTTTTCCAATCCTTTAACATAGACTGTACTAGCGCCACCTAGTGTATCTCAAATTATAAACCTCACTTCTTCATAGGTTATGTCACCGGAAGTCCATTCCAAGCCATAGTAATTGTGCGTCAACCATAAATTCTCACTCTTGTATTTAGCAGGCAGTGAGTCCCAATAGTAGGGTGGTTCAAACAGGTAGACCACTGGTTGAGCGTCTTCCTGAAGAGGAATTATAGCCAACTCCTTGAAGACGAACTGGTTGATGGGCTTCTTGAAGCCTTGTACGTCCACGATGAACTCCATATCGATGAAAACTGAACTCTACTGCTGAAATCATCTCTATTTTAAACCTTTTCTCCCCACCACCACTGACATTACCCCACTTCTGTCATGACGAACGTGAAAAGAAACAGAAGGGATGATTTTTTAATAATACAATTACTTCTCAACCAAATATTTTATATTGATAGAATACATCCATTTTGAAGGATATAATTGAATTTTGAGACGGAAAATATTACTTTCAAACAGAAAAGTTCATTTTCAACCAAATAGTTCCACTCTCACCATTTTCAAAGGAAACAGACGAATTTTAAAGAAAAGAGTGTAAATTCCAACAACAAAAAATAATTTTCAACGGAACAGTTGAATTTCATAACAAAATATTTCCATTTTCTGTCCTAAAAAGAAACCAATTTGAAACGAATTAGTTACATTTTCAACAAAAGATATGAATTTGCAACAAAAATTATGAACCTTCAGGCGACGCAACTGAAGTTGTAACGAAGTAGTTCAACTATGAAGGAAGTCGTTCAATGTTCAGGCAGAAAAGATGAATTTTGAAAAAAAAGCTGAATCCTCAGTGAAATTCGATTAATTTACTACCACAATTGTTGAATATTCAACAACAAGAAATGCGATTGTTTCACCAACAGAGATAAATTTTGAAACGAACAAGTGGAACATGCAACCAAGCAATCACATTTTCAAATTGCAACCAAAAGAACCAAGACGAAAATGCAGAAAAACCTAATCGAAAAAGAAACAGTGTAATTGTTAACCGAAAAAATACAGTTTTTACAAGAAGAAATGCATTTTGAAAGCAGAAGGATCACTTTCGAAGTTTTGAATTGTCAATTCGAATGGGTGATATTTTCACATGAAAGTCAATTTGGAACCCAATATTTATTGTCTTTTTACCAAAATAATTTAATTTTCACCAGAAAATATTCATTTCGAAGCATGTGGTTGAATTCTCAAACGTAAAATTTTACTGGTTTACAGAAAAGTTTGCTGTCGACGGAATAGATCAATTGTAACCATTCACAAACTAAACAGACGAATTTACAACGGTAGAGTTACATTTCCAACAACAAACTTCATTTCCAACCAAACAGTTTAATTTTTGAAGTTGAAATTTTGAAAGCCGAATTTGTAACCAAAAATCGAAAAAATGTCCACTAAATTGTTGAATTTTCAAGGGAAGGAGACTAATTTTCTTCAAAGCAGTTGCATGATCAAACTGACAATATCATTTTTCAAGAAAAGAAATACTTTTCAACCAAACAGTTCAACTTTCTACCAATGTAGTGGAAAGTTTAAAGGAACGCATGATTTCTTAAGCAAGTAATTACATTTACAAACGAAACAGATGAATTCTCGGGTAAAAATGTATTACTTTACATTACTTAAGTACGAAATATTTTAATTGGAAATCAATTACAGTTGAAGTCGAATAATAAAGACGAATTTTCAACAAAATAGTTTTAATTTCTACCGAAATAGTTGAACTTTCAACCTAAAAAATGACATTTTTTCACAAAAAAGATACATTTTGGAACGGCGGCGCTCTATTTCGACCCAGGAAAGAAGAAAAAATTCCACTGTATTGTTTATTTCAACCAAAAAAGACGAATTTCAAAACAATGGATAAATCCTCAACGCGATTTTGAACACAGAATTATTTTTTCAACTTTCTTGGAGTTACCTGTCGCATTCACATTCTCGATCACCTTGTATTTCGAAGTAGGATATTGACACCTCTCAATGTATATTATATAATTGCATTAAAATTGCACTACGAAGAATTTGTAATGCAACTTCTGTTGTAAGCAGTGTAACCATCTACGCCTACGCCAGTGGCCGTCGAAAAATCTGAGACGACCCCATGCTGCGTCCGGGAAATTGACTTTCGTCACGGTAACAAAGATCGAATACATTCCAACGGAAAAAGTATAAACTTTAACAACAATAAATAATGTAAATGTGAGAGTAAAGCGATTTTGTTATATAATTTTTTAGAATAATATTCAGATTTATTACAACCTTCTACCATAATTAGAAGCTGAGAACGTGACTCTGTTTATTATTGTTTACAGGAGAATAAGTTATTATTTTACCTGTAAGTAACTGACGCCAATTTGTTACACAAGACTTACTTTATTGATGTACTCATTTCGAGAAAACCTTCTTTTGAATTGATAAAGATACAACAGGTGAAAGGAACAATGGAAAAAAGAATGAAAAATGCGCATAACTTGGTAAATATAAACATTTGAATGAAATTTTTTTTAGTAATATTGAAGCACACCTGCAGTGGAGTATTTTTTCTCTCTTGATCATTTTCGAAAAAATGACTCGCTGGACAGGAAAACAGCTTTTGATTGTTCTCGTATTTCTTTAATCGGTGTTTTCTCTAAATGTATCAATTTTATCAAAAAATGATATAGGAATGAAAATATGCATCTTTCCAAGCAGACCAACTTTTGTTTGAAACTTTTTCCCGTAAAATCAATATCGAGAAATTTTACCTGAATTTCCGGCATCTATGAAGGTGCCTGAAAGCACTTCATTCCCCAGATAAGTGCCTTACAATTCGCAGGTGCTATTTATATGTCATCTTCTACATGTACACACATTTTCAAGCTTACAGGACACCAAGCAATGAACCGTAAAAATTGGCACCTTTGCCTGCTCGCCACCGCTCACCTGCCCCACTCAGAACTTTAAGGCACGCATTTTTACGTTCGTCATCCTAAGTTGAACCTGTCAGGTGACAAATTGTCCTTGCACCTGCAATTACATCATTTATGTCATGGGCTTACGGTCTATTATGCCTGTGCCGGTGTAGGCTCGATAAGCTTATACGCCTGGCGCGCGCGTACCGGTTGCGGAACATAAAAAGCTAATACGTTCCGCACACGGAGTTTGCTTTTCAAAGTCTAGGTTTTATACGAGACTAAAATTTGGAAGTGTCTGATTTTGTTTACTCCTTTCATTCCAGATATAAATTTAAAAAAAACTATAAAACAGGTAAATGAAATGAATATTCATTAGTATACATAATGGACACACGATGGAAACATCCATTTACCTCCATGATTTTCGGGCCAACAGGTTGTGGAAAAACATTTTTTTGTAAACAAATTTCTCCATCATGTCAAAAAAATGTGTGATGTTAATTTTGAACGTATTTTATTCTATTATTCAGAATGGCAATCAGCCTATTCAGAATACGGACAGTTGATTGAATTTCACGAGGGTTTGCCCCAGGCATCTGATTATTCGAGCGAAAATCGAGCTAAACTCGTCATTATCGAAGATCTTATGCGTCAATCATCTAATAATACTATTTGTCGACTGATTTACAAAAGTAAGTAATCATAAAAATATCAGGGTTATTTTTATACCACAAAATTTAGTTAATCAAGGGCATGGTCAGAGAGATATCTCCCTTAATGCTAATTATATAATGGTTTTTAAAAATCCTCGAGATCGAGCACAATTTCAACACCTTGCAAGACAAATATATTCGGAAAATTCACGTTTTTTACAAGAAAGTTATCATGATGCTATCTTCTAGATTTAAAACAATCCACACCCGATAATTGCCGTTTTAAAACATACATTTTTCCGAATGATGATTTTTCCTATGTTTATATCCCTCAGAAAGGTATAAAGAGTAGTAGTGACCCTGCAAAAATACCAGTTGTACTTTTGTAATGGCGGTGGACACACGTCAACATATCGGTGAAAAAAGCACCATAGCATTACATGCACTCTGGCGCTTGAATTCTAATCAACGTGGTGCGATTTTGCGTGCAGCTGACACAAAACTTGTTAAATGCAGCATATGTGACTATGCTCTTCATGTACCAGCTGGAAGTGTAACACTCCAAAACCATGAAAAACAAACGTTAAAAAAAATACATGAAAACTTTGAGAAAATTAGCCGTGTCTCGCGCTAGTTGGAAGCATAAAAAAACGTTTTATCGTACAAAAATTTGGATTCCTCCCTTTACTACTTGCACCGATAATTGGTGGTCTTCTTTCAAAAATTTTTAAAACTGGTAAAAATACACAAAGTTAAATCTTTTTTTTGTCTGTGTCGATGTTAGTATTTTTTTATAAATATGGAAAATGCAAGGAAAATGGTTTTAATTTCAAGAGATCGTAAAATATCAGTAACAGGTTTTGGGCCAACAAAACTCTGTCTTATCACCGTCATCACTTCCTGCTTCCTCGCCATTCTTAGGCAATGTTTACAAAGCTTTACCCAAAAACCCCAACACAACCACTCAAACTCCTGGGAATGTTATGAAACGTCTTGATGCTGATATGAGTCAAATACTTTATTCACTCTTTTTAAAAGATGAGTATGAAAAGTGGAAAATGTATCAACAGGTTTTACAGACATTTCTATTTTTCGCCGATGAGGCCAGAAATAGAACAAATAAAATGCAAGCTGAAAGTAGTACAGAAAATAACGCTGAAGATGATAATAATGGTGATCAATCTTTTAATAATAATAATAGTGGTACACTTTTTATTGATGAAATGTGTGTCAAAGATTCAAATATCTCAAGACTTGATAAACGATGCATGAAGATGAAGAAAAACCATAAAGCCAGTTGGGAGACATCAGTTTGCCGTAGTCCTTCAGGCACTCGGTTTACCACGAGAAATCGTAGGGTACAAGGAATATTGGAAACGTAGTGTCTTATCTACACCGATTTCGCCTCTTCACCCTTCTTTGACTTCTTATGACGTCTCGTCTTCACGTAAATCAAAAACGTTGCCGCTTACAACAGCAGCCAAAGTAGCAGGTAGAAAACACGAGAAACACACAGGTTTTGAAGATTTCTTGGTAACGGACGACCAGGATAGTAGTACCAATAGCGAGAGAGAAGATAAGAGCGGGGGTAAGCGTAGCAGAAGTAAAAATCGCCTTTCACGAAAAAAGGAAGGTAACGCCGGAAGTACGAGTGAAAAACCAAAAAAGTGGTTTTAAATCATTTTTTAAAAACAAAAATGAGTTTATTACACGATACTTACTACGACCCCTCTCACCCCGGATCATATGGGGGTATTGATAAATTAGCTAATGCTAGACGTGGAAATTTTTCACGAGCGAATGTAATTGACTGGTTAAAAAGTCAAAATGCTTATAATATGCACGTCCCTATCCGTCAAAAATTGAAGCGAAGACATTTAAATTTAAATAATATACATCAGCTTTGGGAGAGTGACTTGGTTGATTTAAAAAGTTTAAAAACTTACAACGATGGTTTCTCATACTTACTTGTGGTGATTGACAACGTGACGCATGGGTCAAGCCGCTTCGTGATAAAACCACGTTGGAAGTGAAAAATGCTTTTGAACGTATTCTCAAAGAAAAGGAAAAACAACTTCCAATGTTTCTACAAACTGATAAGCGAAAAGAGTTTCTTGGAGAAATTTTCCAAAAGTTTTTATCAGAATGTAACATAATATTTCGTACTGTGCGCGATCCTAATGTAAAAGCAGCAATAGTCGAGCGATTTATTCGCACTTTCAAGGAACGTATGTGGCGTTATTTCACACATAAACATACTCATCGGTATATTGATGTTTTACAAAACATTGTCCAGGCTTACAATAATGCACGACATTCGAGCATTGGTATGGCGCCATCAGCAGTAACGCTAGATAATGCAGCTATTGCATTTTCAAATATACAACGAAAATACGGCAGAAAGTCGATGAAAGGTAAAAAACCTAGATATAAGTCGGGTGATATTGTGCGCATCAGTAGAGAGAGAGAGAGAGGGGCTTTCTAGAAAGGTTATGGAGTTGGATGGACTGAACAGTTTTTTTAAATAAAACGTGTCATTAACTCACGCAAACAGTTCACCTGTGTTTGCGAGTTGCAAGATTTTACAGGTGAAACTATTCAGGGTCTTTTTTATGAACGTGAATTGTTAGAAGTGAAAAAAGAAGATAAACACGATAACAGCGAGGAGTTTTTAATTGAACGAGTTATTCAAACCAGAGGAAAGGGCACCAAGCAGCCTTATTTTGTCCAGTGGTCAGGTTATCCCGATAAATCTAACTCTTGGATTCCATCATCAGATCTAAAAGTGTTAAAATGAATGAAGATCAATTTCATATAATTTGACCGAGTAACAGTAATATGAAGTATTTTCCAAATAATGTACCACCCGTTTTACAACCCTACACGCTCACGAAATTCGTCTGCATGGTCGTTGGGTCGTAGGACTTGCAGAAATTCAATTTCCCCGAACATTTCTACATGTAAGACAAGATTGATCAAATTTAATGGAGTATCGTGTTGTTATTCTGTCGAATGTGAGTGCAATAAGTACAGAAGTAGCAGAAGAAACCGATGATGATGATAATCTGGTTCAGGGTGAGAGTCAAGAGCCGAAAATGCTTGAAAAAGACTTGCTTGATAAATTTTCACTGCCTTATGTAATGAAAACTGACACTGAACTTGATGAAGTTGAATATAACGAGATTAGGATAAGTTATAGAAGTAATATGTTGGATGGTTCTTGGAAGAAACCATTCGTCTCTTTCTTTCGATCCGGTGTGTACAGAAAGATAAGCGATCTCGTTAAAGACATAAACGATACAGCGATTGGACGTGGTCATGTGAAACTAATTTTTAAAGAAAAAGATTGCTATGTAAGAATTCAGAGAATTTGTTCAAATACTTGTAAAATAAGTGGTGGTCACTTTTTTGTAATTAGCGAAAAAGTATCTCGCATTCTCGGTTTCGCACCGCAGGAATTGATATTTGCTGATAGCACCCACTTTGCTAATCACCCACCTAGCCTAGCTCAGGGTCTTCCTGAAAAAATGTTTATCTACCGTGATATATGTAAACCGCAAATCACGGATGATGTTCAAACACCACTTTTATTATTAATTCCTGTTTTAACTCAAAATTATGTATTAGCATCTACACATACATTCGTACAGGGGAAATAGATATAAGAGATCATCTCGGACTACCAATACCATTCGAGTTTGGTACTCTGACTGTCACACTTCATTTTAAACGAATTGATTGAAAACAAATATATAGAGTCTGCGCGTATAGTGTACATTGATAATTCAAACGGAAGATGAAAAACACGAGAGAAAGAAATGAATAGAGAATGAGTCATTAAGTAGAATATTATACAACACAAGCGAGGGGAGGGCGTATATCAAAAGTTTGTGTCGGTTCGAGATATTAGAGAGGACATGGAATTGCAAGTTTTCTTGGTAGACTTTTTCGGCAAGTTTTACCAATCAATTGATAAAATTGAAAATCTTATGAGTGGACCTGGTTATAAAATTGCGGCAAATAATTTAGGCGCTCAATTGAATAGCGTGTGTTGTGCATCGCGTATCGCGGGAGTAAAACGTTAGAGGAATATTAAAAGAAGAGTAAAGAGAATAGGACGAAGTAAAGTGAAAAATAATAAAAAGATTAGTAGAAATAGAAATAAGAAAAAGGAAACAAAGTCGAGGACATCGAGTAAGATTACGAGAAGGCAGAAACGTGGGAGTTTATTTGGTGGAAAAAATGAAATTATTGATATTTTTGGAAATAAGTGAAATTAAGTTATGTCCTTTTTACATTCACATTCTAACGAATGTTTGGAATTAAAATTGGACCTTTTTTCGCTATTCTCCGATAGAATTCGTCATCCCTGGTTACGGCGAATAATATATCGATCTCGAACACATGATGCTCAATATAAAAGTCAAGTTATAAGCTTCAGAAAAAACTGCAGCAAATGCTGCGAATTTTGACAAAGTCGCACCGGTAAACTTCACTCAGTGTTCAACCAGGTGGATGTGTACTTCAATCAAAAACTCGTATCCCCAACAAACAATGCTTATGCATACAGAGCATACATCGAAAAATTACTCACGTCAGTTATGAACCAGCCGCATAAAAGAGTCATCTAACGTCAGTCCTGTGGTATGCCGACACTGAGGGAAAAATGGACGATTTAGAAACAGAACGTACAGGTTTCGACATCCGTCGAGGGTTATTTGCTGCAGGCGAGACATTGGACCTTATCGGTCATTTGCATTGGGATATTTTCAACCAGAACGAATTTCTTCTCAACGGAATCGAAATGCGTATTCGGTTTGTTCGAACAAAAGACTCTTTTAGCCTCATGGATCCTACCAACGAGTGCCATCTACATATCATGGAAGCGACACTTTTCGTTCGAAGGTCGAAAATAAGCCCCGGAGTTCCACTTGCACACGCAAAAGCTCTTCCTCAAGGAACGGCAAAGTATCCAATTACAAGAGTCGAAGTCTAAACGGTTACTCTACACGCCGGAGTTCACGGTGATACTCTAGACAATGTGATTCTAGGCCAGCTACCTAAGAGAGTAATTATCGGTTTTGTCGAGAATAGAGCATTTAACCGAAATAAGGACCTCAACCCATTTAATTTTAAAAATTATAAAATTAACTTTTCATCCCTTTCCGTTGAGGGTACCCAAATTTCCTCAAAACCATTACAACCAGAGTTTACGAAAGAGCATCTATATGTTGACGCTTATAACACCCTATTTTCTGGAACTGGTATTAATTTTCTAAAGGAGGGCAATGAAATTGACCGTTATGGTTACGGCAATGGTTACTGCCTTTTTGCTTTTGATCTCACACCTGGCCTATCTGTAAACTGTCATTCTAACTGGAATCTTGTAAAACATGGAAGTCTTCGCATCGATGTAAAATTTGAGGAAGCACTCGCCAAGACGATAAACTGCCTTGCTTACGCTGAATATGATAAGATTTTAGAAATAGACGCATCCAGACAAGTTATTATGACTTTAGAGGATAAGATATAACATCCAGTTCTCAGACTCTGTGTTCAAAAATCATTTTTCTTCCTGAACCGCCTTTGTCGACGACCAGCATCAGACCTCAGGAAACAAGCGAGTTGTTATCACCGCTCACTTAATCGGACACTTTTGTTTTGTTTCGTCACATCATACCGGTTTCTCGTTTATCGTCTACGTAAACTCTTTGTCATCAACTCTACCATCACATACACTTTCTTATGAAGAAGAGGATATGGACTACGTGATAGATATTCAAGGATTTCGAAGTCTCCAAGATCATTTTATCGCCAAAGAAGTGGCTCTATTTCCTGTGAATCAAAATTATATTGCACACAGGATATCGGCACCACCACACCCCTTTTCAGACCTACCTGACCGAACAAGACAACAAAACAATTGGCTCACTTGCTATTACCATGGGATCGAGTGGTGCGAGGGAGATGTCCCAGTGAAGCATTTGCACTCAAACCTCAGAGAAGTCGCAAAAACAGCAGTTCAGATATACACACGTCAGCGGGTGAAGGCTCAACTTTTGCAAAATATTATGAGTAGGCAAATTGTCAATTTTGAGGAATTAACTTGTCCTGCTTTCAAAAAGTTAAATATTACTAACGAGTTCTTATTCCATCATGGTGTAAAAAAGAAAGAGATCTTCACATGTGCTCTGAACAATGCTTTTAAACTAAAAAATTGGTTGCAGAATCAGAGGAAAGATGGACTGATGTTTTGAAATACTCCCAACCATGATCAGAGCTTGTCTTCAATCAACACAGTCAAAACTTTAACCATCAGTAAACCTTCAGCAGGGTTGGTAACATTGTGTACGGTTGCTGGCAAAATTGAGAAATCCATAGAGAGAATCAATGAACAATATACATCACGTGAAGTAAAACACTTATTACCGAATTCACCATCGCTTGCCAGTTCGAAAAAAAGGATGAACAGTTTAGAGATTCTTCAAGCAATATACCAGCGTGCACGACTGGGGCGTTTTCAGAAGATCGAATTCCGAAAATTTAGATGAGACGGGCCTGTATCGGTGCAAAAAAAACTGGATCGCGCTGGATTGCTATGCACGTGAGTAAAAATGGTCGAGGAACGTACTCTCACAGCTATGGAATACCGCCTCTTATCCCTCAACTACTTTCTCGTCTGCGAGGAAATTGTACCTTGTTCAGATGGAATCCCAAGTGCGAATTCCAATACGGCCCAGCATTGGCCCAGTATTGGCAAAAATATTGCCGGGATTCGACTGGCAGTATTGGGCCATAGCTGGATGTGTAACTACGGTATGCACTCGGCGGCCGGAACAGGACCGACACTAGCTGGAAGCACATGCCCAACACTGGACGCCATGATTGGCCCAATGCTGGATGACAGTTCGGCTCAGCAGTGGATGCCAATGTCGGTTCGAAGCTGGCAT
>CAKNYM010046581.1:12259-27454 GCA_932195095.1 Andricus curvator
ACAGTTCGGCTCAGCAGTGGATGCCAATGTCGGTTCGAAGCTGGCATGTCCATGATGCCGATAATTGCCCGATACTGGATGTGTAACTACGGTATACACTCGGCGGCCGGAACAGGACCGACACTAGCTGGAAGCACATGCCCAACATTGGACGCCATTATTGGCCCAATGCTAGATGACCGTTCGGCTCAGCAGTGAATGCCAATGTCGGTTCGAAGCTGGCATATCCATGATGCCAATAATTGCCCGATACTGGATTGGTAACTGGCATGCACTTGGCAAACAATAATAGCCCAATACTGGCCCATCACTGGATACCATTATTGGCCCAATGTCAGGTGAAAGTAACGACCGAGCAACGGTTGCCAATGTCGGCCCAAACTCTGCATATTACTTATGCTGCCGAAAATGGCTGAATACTGATTAGAATTGAGTGGTTGGATGCAATAACAATGTTCTTGCATTTTCTTAAATTATTTATTTTTCATGAAATTGCGTGAAAAAAACAAATGAAAAAAGGGCCCTTAAAAAATGTAAGGACACCGTTATTGCACCCAATCAGTTAATTGCTGCACGATATTGCGTTGGAGTTGCGGAATTACTTTATTTGACGCTAGCTTAGAACTGAATTTCAAAAATAATAATTATTTCATTTTGAAATATAAATAATGACTATCGTTAGGAAAAATAAATAGAGAATTTGAAATGAAATCTGTTTTTTATGAATCTATAATGAGGTATATTATAACATATGTATTATATGACATAACGTATATTAGAATAAAATATTAGTATACTATATATTTAACGTAGCTGTAGTCTGTATTTAAAAAAGTATTTTTTTTGATAGCAAACGCTATTTATGTTACATGCTTGTTCGCTGTTTTTTTCCTCCCTCTCGGTCTGCAGCTCCTGATAACCACTTACTGGTTTTACCCAAAATTTCGCTTTGACTTGTTTGCAGCTTATCACAAAGAATAGCTGCAAAAAAATTCAATTTAAGATTCAGAATTAAATTTGAAAGCAATGTTTTTATACACACCTTCCATGCATTTATAGGTGCGAGTTGCGCTGAAATTTTCTTTCCCGACACCCTTGACTTTTCGTCCCTGAGCGGTAAATTCGATCTGAACATCCTTTGCCATTATATAAGGAAGGCAGCTTCTCATACCTTCTTTGGCGGTCTTTGACCCTAGTAGTAAGTACTGAATCAGCGATTTCTAGAAAGAATATACATTTCTATTAAACTTGCACTTATTCACTATATATTTAACATTCAATTGAACCTCCCCGGATCAAAAGGGGACACGCGTGAATTCAGACGGAGAAGAGTTGTCCCGAAAATCAATTTTGAAAATCGTTCGAATTTCAAGGCGCATCTTTTTTTCCTTCAGCGAATATTCTTAGGTTTTACAGTTTTTGAAGTAATTGATAAAGCTAGATTCGTCGAAAACAAAAAATTTTAATCTTTTTTCACTTCAGCTCGCGCTAATTTAGTCAATTTACACAATTTATCAATCTTATCAGCACTAAATTAAATTTTTAAGTCTTCTGAAACTAGTTAAGGAAGGAAAACGTAAATATTATAATAAAGAAAAAAGTTGTTAATTTTTTTGTGAGGCTTTGCAAAAATCATGAATTTCAACCTTCAAGCTCTTTGTTCATCGAGCGAATTTTAAGCAACGAGAAACTTCCAGCGAGAAAGTTGTTGATTAGGATCTGAAGAAGTTTTCTAGAAAGTTTTACCTCAATCGGATTAATGGTTAAAAAAAGATTAATGTTTTAAATTGCAAGCCGCAATCTAGACGACGCCCTATGCGCGTCAAACGTGTTCCAGCGCACGATATAAAATTCAAGTCAAATGAGGCAGCGCCAAGATTGAAGCTTGCAATTTAAAACATTTATAATTTTTTAACCATTAATCCCATTGAGCTAAAACTTCCCAGAAAATTTCTTCAGACCTTAATCAACAACTTTCTCACTGAAGTTTTCAGTTACTTAAAATTCGCTCGATAAACGAAGCGCTTGAAGGTTGAAATACATGATTTTTGCAAAGCCTCACAAAAAAATTCACAACTTTTTTCTTTATTATAATATTTACGTTTTCCTTTCTTAACTAGTTTCAAAAGACTTAAAAATTTTATTTAGTGTTGATAAGATTCATAAATTCTGTAAATTGACTAAATTAGCGCGAGTTGAAGTTAAAAAAGATTAAAATTTTTTGTTTTCGACAAATCTAGCTTTATCAATTAATTCAAAAACTGTAAAACCTAAGAATATTTGCTGAAGGAAAAAAAGATGCGCCTTGAAATTCTCTACAAGTGTCAGGCCTACAAATTAAAATTCGAATTATTTTCAAAATTGACTTTCGGGACAATTCTTCTCCGTCTGAATCCACGCGTGTCCCCTTTTGATCCGGGGAGGTTCAATTATCTAATTAATTATTTATTGAAATATTTAATTGCTTTGAAGTACACTTTATACTTTACCAATGCATTATCTTGTAAATCATCGTTTTCAACTTTTTGCTCAAATTGTTTGAACTCTTCCAAAGTCCGAATCGGAAATGAAATATCCAGCGTCTTTTTTACTTCTTCAATTTTGCCTACTGATGTTTCTATACCGCTGTTCAGTAAGGAGTCGGATAATAACTCCATCCTTTTTTTGAAGTCATATAAAATACTGTTTTTGGCTGCTTTTAGTTCTTTTTTTACCATTACAAGAAACCTATTCGACATATCATTCATGTACCCTTTGAAATAATCCTTCATCGGTTCAAAGTGTGCTGTAATAATAAAAAGTATTTTATATATAAATATTGGACAGAGTATTCAAAAGAAATTTATTATTTTAAATCATTGCACACAGACTGAAAAGATTTTCAAACAATTGAAGCAGGAAATGAAAAATTAAATATCTAACAGTTAGCAACTTTAAAAGTGTAATATTCAGGATGATGTGAAATAATACCGAAGTTTATATTTTGCAAGGGAACATTGGGTTCAACGACAACACTCAAATTTTGAGTTTTTTGCTTCTTTGACGCAAGAGTGTCAGAACTTCCATCGCTTCCACCTGTAGAATGATTTGTTTGTTAAATTTATATCTAAAAAGTTTGTGAATGAAATTTGATGTTATTGTTTGTAAATTAATTACAACTTACGTGGCAGAAAGGACTCGACTTGAATGATTTTTCGTTTCATCGGCTTGGTCTTTTTTTTCTGATCCTTTGGAGTACAAACATCTCCAGCAGATTCGCTACCTGGATAAATATTAAATTCATTAGCATATGTTTTTTAAATGAAAGTATACAATAAATACTAGAAGTTGATATACAATATTCAAAATACCTGAGCCAGATGAAAAAGAATTGTTTTCCGACTTTCGTCTGTTACTTTTTGGAGTGCATTTCTGATTGTTTAAGTGATGTAAACCCTCACTTGCAGACTCTGATCCTTTGCTATTATCACTTTCGTTATTTGTGTCATCAGAAGCTTCCGAATCAGCACTCCATTCTGCACAGGTACTTTCGACATTTGACTCAAAACATGATCTATCTACTCGTCTCTGGCCTTGTGCATAAGTACCTGTAACATTCACATCGTTCAGACGTATTGTTACATATACTGTTTATTTGAATGTAATGTTTCGGAATGAGTAATAAAAACGAATTTTTTAAGCAATGAAAAGAACTGTTATTAAAAATAAAAACTCATCCTTTTATAAAAAATAGGGGTGTCACGAAAATCTCGAGAGCATTGTTGTTGCTTTTCCTTAATGCCGATTGCGTAATTTGAAAAACTCGGAGGAAATAATGTAGCCAAATTCACACACATAATTAAGACTTCAGTTTCAGTCTAAGGGCTGTGAAAAAAAATGTCACAATTATGTGTATAATAAAACTGACAAAAATGTAAGATTTATTAAGTTGGATTTTTCCAACAGGGGAAAAATTGCCATTTTTGAACATTTTCATTTCATTATTTAAATTTAAGTAATTATTTTTAAAACTTAAAACTTACTCAAAAAGATAAATTTTGAACAAAATCAGGTAGAATTACATTTTCAGTTAAAATAATTAATTTTCAATCAAGAAAAAAGAAATTCTTAACAAAATAGTTAAATTTTCAACCAAAGTGATGAATTTTCGGTAAAAAAATTAATTCCCAACAAAAAGTGTAATAGTTGATATCTCCACCAAAAAATGTTTTAATTGTCAATCAAAAACAGTTGAATTAAACCAAAAAATACGAATTTTCAACAAATTATTTGAATTCATAACCAAAACAGACTAATTTTCAAACAAAAATTGGAATTGTTGACCAAAAAGTTGAATTTGTAACCCAAAAATATGCATTTTGTACCAAAATAATTGAATTTTCAGCCAAAAGGAAATAAGGAATTTTTAAACTAAAAAAGATCAATGTTCTAACCAAAGTGAAATAGCTATATTTTCAGTATAAAAATTCATTTTCATAAAAATAATTAATTTTCAACAAAATAGTTAAATTTTTAAGCAAAGAAATTAATTTTTAACCAGATATTAAAATTTTAAACCCAAAAGATGAATCTTTTACCAAAAAAAAAAAAATACAAATTTTCAACAACATAGCTAAATTTTCAACCAAAAAGATTAAATTTCTATAAAGAAAGATAAATTTTCAAAAAAAATAAAATGGTTCAATTTTAAGTTAAAAGAATCAATTTGCGATAAAAGAAATAATTTTCAATCGAAAAAATGAATTTTTAACCAGAAAGATTAATTTTCCACCAAAAAAGATGAATTTTTATCAAAATACATGAATTTTCCACCAAATTTTAAATTTTTAACGGAATTTTTAATCTAATAGTTAAATTTTCAACCAAAAAGGTCAATTAGTCACCAAGGAGGTTAATATTCTACCACAAAAGACAAAGTTCCAATAAAATACAGACATTTTCAACCAAATAACTGAATTTTCAACTAAAGAAGATAAATGCTAAACCAAACACAGAATAGTTAAATTTTCAATTCAAAAAATTCATTTTTAGCAACAAAAACTTTTCAGCAAAGTGTAGTTACATTTTTGAGCAAATAAATTAACTTTTAAATAAAATAATGTAAATATGAATTTTCAACCAAGATGATTAAATTTCTATCAGAAAAGTTCAATTTTCAACAAAAAAGGGAATATAGTTAAATTTTCCGTTAAAAAAAAAAGTTTGAATGAAAAAACTTATTTTGAATCAAAGAGATGAATTTTCAACCAAAAATAATAATTTTCTAGCAAAGAACATTAATTTCAACAAAATACATGAATTTTCAACCAAATTTGAATTTTTAAAGGAATTTTCAACCAAATATATAGGTAAATTTTCAACCAAAGAATTTTTTTTTGTCCAAAAAGGTAAATTAGTCACCTGAATAGCTGAATTTTCAAGTAAAGAAGATCAATGTTAAACCAAACATGGAATAGTTAAATTTTCAGTTATGAAAAATTTATTTTCAATCAAGAAAAAAGGAATTTTTAACAAAATAGTTAAATTTTCAACCAAAGTGATGATTTTTCGGTAAAAAAATTAATTCCCAACAAAAAGTGTAACAGTTGATATCTCCACCAAAAAATGTTTTAATTTTCAATCAAAAACAGTTGAATTAAACCAAAAAATAGGAATTTTCAACAAATTATTTGAATCCATAACAAAAACAAACTAATTTTCAAACAAAAATAGGAATTTTTGACTAAAAAGTTGAAATTATAACCCAAAAATATGCATTTTGTACTAAAATAATTGAATTTTCAGCCAAAAGGAAATAAGGAATTTTTAAACTAGAAAAGTTCAATGTTTTAACCAAAGTGAAATAGCTATATTTTCAGTAAAAAAATTAATTTTCATAAAAAAAAATTAATTTCCAACAAAATAGTTAAATTTTTAAGTGAAGAAATCAATTTTTAACCAAATAGTTAAATTTTAAACCCAAAAGATGAATCTTTTACCAAAAAAAAATACAAATTTTCAACAACATAGCTAAATTTTCAACCAAACAGATGAATTTTCAACCAAAAAGATTGAATATCTATAAAAAAAAAGATAAATTTTCAACAAAAAATAAAATAGTTAAATTTTAAGTTAAAAAAATCAATTTGCAATAAAAGAAATAATTTTCAATCGAAAAAATGAATTTTTAACCAGAAGGGCAATTACTCACCAAGGAGGTTAATATTCTACCACAAAAGACAAAGTTTCAATAAAATACAGACATTTTCAACCAAATAACTGAATTTTCAACTGAAGAAGATAAATGTTAAACCAAACATAGAATGGTTAAATTTTCAATTTAAAAAATCCATTTTTAGCAACAAAAAATTTTCAGCAAAGTATAGTTACATTTTTGAGCAAATAAATTAGCTTTTAAATACAGTAATGAAAATATGAATTTTCAACCAAGATGATTGAATTTCTATCAGAAAAGTTCAATTTTCAACAAAAAAGGGAATATAGTTAAATTTTCCGTTAAAAAAAAAAGATTTTGAATGAAAAAATTTATTTTTAATCAAAGAGATGAATTTTCAACCGAAAATAATAATTTTCTACCAAAGAAGATTAATTTCAACAAAATAAATGAATATTCAACCAAATTTGAATTTTTAAAGGAATTTTCAACCGAATATGTAGGTAAGTTTTCTAACAAAGGAGATTAATTTCAACAAAATACATGAATTTTCAACTAAATTTGAATTTTTAAAGGAATTTTCAACCGAATATGTAGGTAAATTTTCAACCAAAGAAATTTTTTGTCCAAAAAGGTAAATTAGTCACCTGAATAGCTATAAATTTTCAAGTAAAGAAGATCAATGATAAACCAAACATGGAATAGTTAAATTTTCAAGTTATGAAAAATTCATTTTCAGTCAAGAAAAAACGAATTTTTAACAAAATAGTTACATTTTTAGACAAATAACTTAATTTTTAACAAAATGTTGTAAAACGAATCGAGTATTTTTCTGAAGAAAGGATGATTAGTGCGCGCGTAGCGCGCACGATGTTCTAGTTTTTAATAAAAAAAAGCTTACTTGCTCCTTGCAACACTTTTATTGGGTATTCTTTCCATGATGATTTAGATTCAGCCTGTTGTTTTATCATATCGTGTACCTTTTTGCTACCTCGAGCAGGATAAAGGCATATAAGTGAAGATCCGCTGGCAACAATCCACTTGGATGGCACCAAATCCACTACGTTTTTCCCACCATCATCTATCTCCTCGATAAACGCCACGACGGCATATGGTTTTTGAAGAAATTTTTCTAACTAATAAATAAATCTTGTTTTGATAATAGAAATATATACATGAAACTAGTTCGTTTCCAAAATTTATAATTGCCAAAAATATTTTTCTAGATTGTTTTGTTAATAAACTTAACTCGAAATATAAAAAATTTTGAGGTAATAAAGAACCTCGACAGGTGTTCTGGATGTCCATTAAAATCAAAGAATAAATTTTACGCTCACTTCCCGGTTTTAAAAAGTAACTTTAATCCTAAGAAATAGTTCATTTACAGTATTGGAAAGTAAAGTACAAGTTTAGGCTTTCAATGCGAAATTCTTCTCAACTGGAGGCATTCAAATTTAAAAATTAAAGTATTATTTCAAATGCATGAATTTGAAATTATTATAATTCATTATAATTTACAATGCATGTAAAATGAAAGCCTTCAACTGTCACTGAACACAATTCTGATAGTTTCAAAATTATCTCTATAAATACAGTACAGTGTAAAGCTCTTTAAAACCATTAAAAAAATAGAATTCGAAGTCACAAATATTCCACAACTTCCGAAAAAAAACCTTCAATTTAAAATACAGAATTATTCTGCAGAAGATGAAACTTCAATACTTTTACATCGTACACATTACAAAATGGACTATTTTAGACAAATTGAACGATTTTTAAATCACGATCGTAACATTTATTTAACAGTTAACATTTATCAAAGTAAACAACTGACAAGTTGTACTTTAAAATGTTTTAAAATGAAGTTGAGGCTGCCACCTTGTAGCTATCACTTTTTTCAAACAATAATTTCTAGTACATTCAAGAATATTCATAAAAAAATTTTAAATTATACATTTTATGACTTTATTAAACAATACAAAATCATTTTTTACGTTTATGTGCGAGTTAAAGTAGCGACGAGAATCTGTATTTCAATCAATGTAATTTTAATTGTGATATTCAAATCTTCAATTACAAATTGTGAAATTTTAAGGAATTTTGGTTGATAACACAGGCCGACGAAAATTACATCTTTTTTATACCCAAAGACCGGGCTATGTGACTCCGCACGATTTTTGCGTCCTAAAACCGAATCCGTTATCCAAATTTTTCCTATACGTCAGGTTTTTGAGCTATCTTAACCTAAAAGTGGAAAAATGGCTATTTTTAGCCATATTTGAGGCAATATAACCAGTGGTGTAGTCCTAAAAGAAAAAGTGGCCTGGCGGTACTTTCCATAAATTACGTTTCCAGTTTGAGGGGTGGGGGGGGGGGCATAACAGGGGGTCATAACATTATTTTTTTTATTGAAAAGGCTACTATTATATTTTTGGTTCGGAATTCATCTGGTTTCGTTAAAAATTCTATTATTTGGTTGAAAAATTTAATTATTTTGTTGAAAATGTAACTATATTTCAAAAAGTCATCTTTTTCACAAAAATTCAACTAATTTGTTAAAAATTTATTTTTTTAGTATAAGATTCATCTCTTTGGTTGACAATTTAACAATTTCAATGAAACTTCGTTTCATGTTTGTTTGAAAATAAATTTTTTAAACTGAAAATTATACTTTTCAATTTTGGTTAAAAATTTATCTTTTTCAGTTAAAAATTTAACTTTTTCGTTGAAAATTCGTCTTTCTTGGTAGAAATTCAATCTTCTTGGTTGAAAATTGATCCTTTTTGGTTAAAAATGCATTTGTTTGGTGGAAATATCAACTGTTACATGCATAGTTGAGAATTCATCTTTTTTACTTGAAAAATCGATCATTCGACTTAAATTTGAACAATTTTGTGAGAAAATTAATTTTTTTTATTGAGGATCCATAATTAGAGTTGGAATTTCAACTATTTGGTTTTAAATGAACTTTTATGTTGAAAATTCTACTGTATTGTAGAAAATTCGTCTTTTTGATTAAAAATTAAAAAATTTTGTTGATAATTCGTTTTTTTTTTGTTTAAAGTTTTTTTTTGTCAGAGTTTTTATCTGAAAATGTAACTATTCCATTTTTGGTTGAAACTTTATCCTGTATATTGTATAATTTAAAAATTCAACTGTTTGTTAAAGAATTAATGTATTTTCTTGAAAACTCGTCTTTTTGGGTAGAAAATTAATCTTGTTTGTTGAACGTTTAGCTTTTTGATTGAGAATTTAACTATCTTGTTGAAAATTCATCTTTCTTGATTGGAAATAATTTTCTTGTTAAAAATTCATTTTTTTTAGATTTAAAAGACCGCTGTTTTTCAAAACATTCGACTTTTTAGCTTGAAAACTTTACTTTTTTGTTGAAAATTCATCTTTCTTGGTTGAAAATGATTTTTTTAAAATAAAAATTCAACGGTTTTCTAAAAAAATTGTCTGTTTGTCTTGAAATTTCAAATATTGGATTGAATTGTAATCTTTTTTGTGCGAAAATTCGACTATTTGGTTAGAAATTCAAATATTTTGTTAAAAATCTCATTATTTTTGGAAAATTTAATTATTTTTCAAAGTTATCATTTTTGGATGAAAATTCAACTATGTTGTTAAAAATGTATCCTGTTAGGTTAAAAACTCATATTTTATGGTAGAAAAAAAACCTTCTTAGTTGAAAATTTCTCTTTCTTGGTCGAAAAGTAACTTTTTTTAAATCAACTGCCTTAAAAAAATAATTCGTCTTTTTGTCTTAAAAATTTTATTATTTGGTTAAATCTTTGACTATATTTTGGAAAACTCGTCGCTTTTACTGAAAAGTTAATCTATTTGGTTGTTAATGGAACTGTTTGGTGCAAAATTATTATTTTTTTGTTTTTGAAAATTCGTTTTTTTTTTCTTGAAAATTCATCTCTTTGGGTAGAAAACCTTTTTTGGTTGAAAAATCAACTATTTTGTTAAGAATCGAATATATTTCGGCTTGAAATCTTAGGAATTTCAAGTGTTTTGTATTGAATGCAATATGTTACCTACATTAATTTTATATAAAAGAATTTATAAACGCAAAATCCGTCTTTAGCCAACAGCTACGTTACTTTTGGGGGAGATAAAAAAAGTCCAAAATTGGTAACATAGTTTATGGATTGCCCATAACTGGAAAAATTTTCCGTGTGACAAGAAAGTGGCCTGGCGCCGCCAGGCCTTCGAGAAAAGTACCCTGGCGGCGCCAGGCCCCGCCAGGCCTCGACTACACCACTGAATATAACACGATCAGCAATTTTTTCCCCTGAAAACTGCTAACGCCTTAGTTTAGCGCTCCTTTTTATCTTCCATTTCCATTTTTGATCATTCCGCGAAACGATTTTAGGACACAAAAATCCTTCGGGGTCACATAGTCCGGTCTTTGGATACAAATTTTGCCGGCCTGTGTAATTGATTGAGCAATTTTTAAATTGTAATCGATTCAGTCGTAAGTATTATCTTATCGTATAAATTATATGATGACATGTTTTACCGAAGCGTCCATTTTCCACGTGGCCGGTAAATCAGCTTTGCATTAAGTCGATCAGTTTTCTTAGTAAGTAGCGTCGTCTCGTAGATTCGGTTCAATCTGACTTACTAGTAATTATTACGAAAGTCTTACAGCATTTAAAAAACTTTTTTAATGATGAAAACACTTTACAATGAATGCCGATTACAAAGAGGAACAATGCCAACAATGGATCAACATTCTCTGAAGTCAACCGCCAAAGATCTCGACGACGTTGCACTCGAACTCGAAACGGTCAATCGATCAACTTCCCGCGGCAATTTTAAATTTCTAATTATGACTTGAAAGAGAAATTCTTCAATTTTAACACATTTGAACTTAAAAGTCATAACAAGTTAGGCGTGTAGAAGATTTACTAAATAAGTAGTTTCCTCAACATCGACTTGAATACACTTCCTTACGATTGATGTCATAGAATACGTCTGTGAAGAAGAGTTTATGCCTGTTTGAACACATTTGTAAAGTCCTCCTTTAGATGATGCTATAGGACATTCAAAAATATCCCGTGTTTTTAAAACGTGTCCTTCAACAAACACATGATTAAGGTCTGAAAAATTGCAGAAGATGCGATGGAGCTTTATAACGTCTCCTGTCACCAATTCCACAATGTTATTTGGATGTGTTAGACTAATATGAAATGATTTTAATTCAATACTAGAGTAATCAATTTCTGTAGCGGTTCGCGTAATTTCCACGCAATTACTCAATAGTGGAATTTTTATCATGATTTGTGAAGTGGAATTGATTTCAGATAAACGCCTAAAAATTTGCGCCAGTGGATTCCTCGGTGTTCGGATGAGTTTCTTAATTAACCCCAAAAGGTTCTCGAACGGAAATGCTGAATAGGCTGTTAATGGTGATTGCATTTGTCTAACGTCGTCAGCTAAATGTATTAAATTGTGAAAATTGATACCCAGTATGTTTTCTCCATACGGTTCAGGTAATTTGGAAGTAAAATTCCTCAAGAAACTATCAGCTTCGTCAATGTGAGTGAGTGCAAGAATTGGATGGCATAATATGCGACTTGCAACAGACAAATGTAAGAAATTTCTATATAAGTTTTTTGGCAAAACTGGTTTCAGTACGAAAGGTCCAGCATACAGTAAAAAAAATCTGTACTGTGTTGCTTTCCAATTCGCTGCGTCTTCTAAATTGAAAAGTTTTCTTTGAAATTCGGTCGGAATCGACCCTTTCATTGATGATAAAATTTTTGATAACTTTTTTCGCTGGAGACGTCCAAGCTTCGCTCGATTCTTCTTTTTCCCTGTCCATCTTTCTAATAAAGTTTTCATAACTCCATTGCAAAGAAGATGCATATAATCGAGAACGACTTGGCGTACAGGATCAAATCTCGGAATACGAAGCAAGGGTGAAGTCAAATTTGGCTGATTATGTCGTCGCTCTTGTTTCGTTTTTCTTCGGGCTGTGAATGTAGCCATTGTTCGTTTTCGACAATTTGTTTTTGTGAAAATTCTTTTACCCTGATGGGTTCTTCCACGAATCTGAAAGCAGTGCTTAATTAGGTCATTATTTACGTCATAATTGTTTTTTAAAGTGTTTAAAAGTGGACAATGATAATTATTGCTTTTTAATTTAGGATATGGTTTATTAATGTATTTAAAAATTTACCTCACATCTTTCACACGAGTAAAAGCCAGAGTGTCCTTTAGTACATTTTATGAAAGCGCGAGCTGGCGTGTCACAAACGAATGCAGTAAATTCGACTTTATAACGGGTATGTCCTATTTGAATACCTTCTTCGATTAATATGGCACATTCCTCAACAAAGTCTTCCAAAAACTCACTTGCGCTTGCTGGTTTTGAGTCACCACAGAACATCCCAGCCACAAAAGGCTTACAAATGTAATCTTGTTGCAAAATTTGTACTCAAATTGGCCATGACTGTATTGATGATTTATTATATAAAGGTAGACCATCGATATTAATTAAAAGTTTAATTACTTTCTCTGTGAAAGCTTCCTCAGAAATTTTATTTTGTAAAACATTTTTTATACCAGTATATACGTAAGAACCATCTGTTTCTTTTTTTGATTTCATCTTCTTTATGTTAGTCCCTGTTCGTTTTGTATCTAGTAACGTTTCAGCACGTTTTGGTAAGTCTTGATGGCCAACATTGCGCAAAATTTCAAGCAATTCATCTAATGCCGTTCTTGTAATGTTATTAACGTTCTTGTTTGCCCACTCTCGAAGTCTTTCTCGCAGGTTTTTTTTTGGTTCAGAGACTTCCGGTTCATCAATATTATGTTCCAAATTATCAGGTTGTATGTCGCAATTTTCAATAAAATTATTCTCCATTTGAGTTCTTTCGTCAGTGTCGTATTCTGAGACTGATATGGAAGTTTCCGAAACGAGATTCTCACTACAGAATTGAAATTTGTATTGTAAATAATTAAATTACTTGTATTTTTACTGAAAAAAGAAGCATGGATTGTATTATACAGTAAGAATGATTTTGGGCCGGCCACTAAGTATGCAATCCGTTACAAACAGCCATAAAAATAGCAATGGAGTGTAAGAGGGTTGTATACTTAGGAACCGATCCGAAATCGTTCTTAAAGTATACAAAATATTTCTATACCTTATTTCGGAAGATGAAAAAGAATATTCAGAGACGTTATCATTTCTGCAAACGAACATAAGGATATTATGTTATATAATCACTAAATTATCAGATACATATAGGAACTATAAATAATATATATATATATATATATATATATATATATAATATTGTATTATAATTAATATACCCAATAAACTCTAAAGGTAAGTCATCCAGGTCACGATCCTCATGACTGAAAACATAAGTTCATTATTTAAAAATCCAAAAAAGCTTCTATTTGGTGATAAACTGAGCATTCCAAACGTAAGAAATTTGTATTTTTTGTACGATATTTAAAAATAATAAAACAACCTCTTTTTCATGAACAAAAAATTCATTTTCGAACTTCCTGCAGTTTTCAATGCAAATATTTTGATATGAAAAATAATAAAAAATATTAAACATTAAACAATAAGCACTAAACTGCAAGGAGCATGAAAATTGATTGTTTGTTCATAAAAAGGGCCTTCTGTAATTTCTAAGTGTGGGTTTTAAACTCTCCTGTATACTTTTTACTTTTCTTATATTTTCTGATGATTTTTGTACGAGTTTTAGGCAAAAATAAAATTATTTTTAGACGTTATATAGGAAAATACAAATTTTCTCTACGCTTGGGGTCGATTTAACGGCAGTGGGAGTCTATTAGTCCTTATCCAAAAAATTTGAAAAAAATTCAGCTGGTTTTTCATCAAGTGAAAGCTTTTTTTGAGCCATCCTCATGATCCTGTATAAAATTATAATTTGTCTCGGAACGTAAGTTAAAAACGCACCTTTTTTCGCAAGACAAAATTAGTTGGAGATTTATTTTAAAAATCAATAAATGTGCGTTTTTATACTTACTCAGGAAAGGCAAAATCATCACAGTTTGCGTCACTTTCAACCATTACATTCTCTGAAGAGCAAATATCAAATTCTGCTGTAGATCCAGATGATGATACATTGAACGATTTGTCCGGAGGCTCTTCATTTTCCTCATTGTCACTATAGAATCTTTTTCGTTTAAGCTCACGAAATTTGCACGTCCTGTAATTTGCCATTGGTATTTTTCAAGAGAATTCATGCAATAGTGATTTCAGAACGAGGGCTCTAAAAGTGAGGTTATGTCGGCTTACGGGAATTTACCAGCCATCTGGTGGATTTATCGTAACAAAACTTATCTTCCGTCCAATACCGTGCCGATGATGAACCAAACTACGGCGCTTCATCTTAAAATATAATATGCCGCAGTAGTACTGACTTTCGATCCAGTATAACGCGTGAATGTTGGGCCAACCTCTATCTTTTTATCGTAAAACAATTTGTCAAAGTAGAACAGACTTTCGGCCCAACGCTGAGCCGATTTTGGGTCAAACGCTGCCTTTCTCACGTGGATGCTGGGTTGCCGAAGTAAAATAGACTTTTGGCCCAGTGATATAGCCGATGTTGGGCCAAACTCTGGTTTTTTCACATGGAAGTTAGTTTGCTGTAATAAAAGTTAACTTTGTCCCAATGACGGGCCGATGCTCGGCCGAAATCTGGTTTTATTGCTTACGAATTGATTTGCCGTAATAAAAGTTAACGTCGGACCAGTATCGCGTCGATACTGGGCCAAACTCTGGCTTTTCATCTTAAAACATGTTTTGCCAGAATAAAGACGAAGTTTGGAACAGTAATGCGCCGCGCATGGGCCGAACTCTGGCTTTTCCTCATATAACATGATAGCCGTGGTAAAAGTGACACTTGGCCCAGTAATGTGCCATTACTGTGCCAGACTTTGGCTGATATTCTTAAAACATGGCTCGCCGTAGTAAAAGTGATACTTGGCCCAATAAAGTGCCGATGCTGTGCCAAGCATCGGTGGAAGATCGGCAAATT
>CAKNYM010046581.1:27464-51018 GCA_932195095.1 Andricus curvator
GCCAATATAGGCTGCCAGTACTGGCTCAACACTGGGCTGATTAAAATGCCGATATTGGCCCAATATCGTTAGCCGACCTTTGGCTGCCAAAATTGGACCAACACTGGACCGTGTATTCAACTCCGGCAATTCGCACTTGGGATACAACGCAATTACAAAGTACGTCTCCAACAAAAAAAAAAAAACCAAAAGATGCTCTTGAAGGTGGGTATTATGATCGTGGGGTAATTCATACGCATC
This sequence comes from Andricus curvator, assembly GCA_932195095.1. Classification (NCBI taxonomy): domain Eukaryota; kingdom Metazoa; phylum Arthropoda; class Insecta; order Hymenoptera; family Cynipidae; genus Andricus; species Andricus curvator. The sequence continues at coordinate 27,705 of CAKNYM010046581.1, forward strand.
TTACATCATGCGTTCAATCTTGTTCGTCACAACTCCCATTTTAATATTTTATACGTTTTAAGATTATAATAAATTACACTAGTACGGTATAAGTATTTTATATCTATGGTTTTACGAGTCATCCGTCTACTCGCATCGTTTCTCTTTTGTGTCTCTCTCTCTCTCTCACTGGTTTATAATCGTCTTAGGTTATAATATATGATTGACTATGCACTTATTTGTATGTATAAGTGAGTGTGTTTTTTTTTTGTGGAAGAAGGAGTTAGAAATTTCAAGTTGAAAATTATCCGTATCCAGGCTATGAAAATGTAATGAGTTATAAAATAATCTTTAGTTTTTATGTATGCATATTTAACTCTAACATAGGTTTAGATTTTTTTAATATAAAACAGTTTTACTAGGTCTATTTCGATGTAAGGTTTTTTGACAAAAAATGAATAAATCTATTTTCATAGGTTGAAACAAAAACTGTTATTTTTATTATTTATCCTTCTCCTTTTTTTAGATAATTATTGTTATAAAATTATTTTTCATGAGAAATGAACATTAAATGAGTTTATTAGAAAATATTTAATCAAAAACATTATTCATTCTCTTGAAAATAATAAAATTCGTTTAAATATCTTCTTTTCTCCGGGGAAACCGCAAACACTATTACGTCACAGTGCTCTGAACTCTCCAGCCAGAAATCTCCTATTTCCATTCTCCTCCTTTTTCCATTTTCACGTTTAGAAACTCCCTGTGTGACGTCACAAGACACAGTATCTTCCCGACGGCCCCCCCGCCCCTCCAACTACGTAGATCTTTGCTACTCAGTCTTATCTACTGCGACGCGTCGCCGCCAGTCGCGGGACGCGGGGTAGAGAGGGAGATTAGGCCACGCCCATAACGGCGTCCCATAGTCATACCTTACTACTGGCAAATTAGTTGTTTGGCTGCAAAGTTTAACAATTTGTATTTGGATTTGTTAAAAATTCATCTTTTTCATTGGAAAATGCATCAATTTACTTATATTGGACTATTTTCTTGAAAATTAGTTTTTTTTGCTAAAAAATAAATTTATCTTTTCCAGTTTTGGTTGACAATTGATCTTCTTTAGTTTAGTAGGGTGGTAAGTCTTGAGCAACGATAGGTAAGGTGAATTTTTTACTCTCCTTCAAAGCTGAAATCTCTAACAAATATTTATTTTTGCCCTGCAATAATGCTTTCCGAATTAGCAAATCAATTTTTTATATGACTACATGTTTGACTCATTTTTGATAATTGTCTTTGAAAAACGAATCCTTAGGTTTAACTCCCTTTAAGTTCAGAAAATATTTACTGCGAGGAGAAAGTCTTTTTACCCCCTAGGGACTGAGAAGTGACGTCAGAGGTGAATAATGAAAATTATACGTCTATGAGATCGCATTTTACGATTATCGGCCCACTCACCGTCAAAACTGTGAGGAAATTTTTGTTGCAGATAATAGAATTTTGCGGTTATTCAAGGAAAGTGACCATATATAACTGATCAAATTACCGTAAATTACCGAAAATTTCCGAAAATTTAAACCAAAGTTTTATTGAATTTTTTGTAATTTATCTTTAGTTACTGTATTCACCTGTAAAATTACCATGAATGACCGAAAATATTCATAAATTTGCAGAAGTTTATGGAAAATTTTAAAAATGAATTTTGGGTAATTTATGGTAAGTTACCATATTTACCTGTAAAATTACCACAAATGACCGAAAATTTCCATAAATGTCTGCAAATTTATAGACATTTTTGAATTGAATTTTCGGAAATTTATGGTAAGTAACCATGAATCACCTCTAAAATTACCGTAAATTACCAAAAATTTTCGGGAATGTTTTTATTGAATGTTTGATAATTTGGAATAAGTCAACATAAGTTACATGCTTCTTTATTCAAAATATAATATGGACTAAAATCATGACTGTATATCGAGAACTGTCTGAAATCATTCATTTGTCATAAAAAATATCGCTACGCGTTCGCCTACGACTTGTACTGAAAACCTACACTGCCGGTCAAAAGTTTCCGGACACCTCTTCTTTGATGACTGACAAAGTTCTCTTAAGGGGTTACATGGGTTTCGAAGGCTAAAAAAAGCATATTATCTCTAATTTTTTTTATATAACTTAATTTTTTAATATAACTGCTAGGTATATAAAATAACAACATTGAAACAATATTTTCCGAAATTTTCATTGAAAAAATTGGAAAATTCAGCTGCTGGGACCTGATTTTCAAAGACCCCTTGGAAAAAGTATGCTTGTGGTCGTCAGGATAACTCAAGATAGCTTTATTGGAAATAAAAAAAAATATTTCCTGTAAGCAGGTGAGTATGTGGACGGCGACTGATACTTGCGGTGGCTAGGGGCGCTAGTGCGCGTGGAGATACACAAAACGTCGGTTCCAACGGTGGTAACGTCTGCTATTCGAATTATATCACTCGTTCAAAACGCAGCGTTCAGGTTTTAGCTTGAAGCACTAAGCTGAGTTTGACAAATCGCCGTCCCCATAGCTCGTGATTGAACGAATTATTTAATAAAAAAATCAAAATTTGCGTTTCTGGCAGGGTTGTACACAAAAAAGTACAAATTTCGGTAAAATTTACAATACGTATTGCCCTGTAAAATAAGTTGTGATCAAAGGAAAAAAAGCCTTCGTTCAATCAATAGTCAATCTTATCTAGAAGAAGTGTGCCAAATTTCAATAAAATCGGTGTCTTAGTTTTTGAGAAATTGTGTCCACCTACTTTAAAAATAGAGTTTTGAGAAATAGGCGCGCCAACGGTAACCAGTCTGGCTTACGACGCGACGCATGCGGGGTGCGAGGGGATGCAGGAATTGGGAGCACTGCATAAAACTTAAATATTTAAAAAGGATTAGCCTTAGAAAGCGAGAGAATCGAGCGAGAAATACAGGCAAACAATAGGTAAGCCTTGATATACTTACGACGCTCCCCGCCGGCCGAAGCTATAATGACACTAATTTCCAAAGGCTCTATCTCCTAGAGTTTTATTCCGCTTGACTTGAAAGTTTGGGTGAATATTCTTGACATGTTGTACTATCAGATAAAAAATCCAAAAAGAGCTAAAAATCAGAGATAAAAATTTTTCAATTTAAAGGGTTGAATGCTCTCAAAACTCGGTATGAAATAAGCCCAGAATTAAGCCAATTTGTATATTTTTGGAGTAAATATTGCAAAAATAGTGTAAATTTCAATGTTTTCTTAAATTTGCAATAACTTCCGTTATAGTCAATATTTTTTAATGTTCTTTGGCTCATTGTAAAGCTATCTTTCTAGTTTGTGAATGTATGAAACATATAACCATACAGTTTCTATAAAAATCCCTTAAAATATATATTTATTAAATGTTTTATTTGTATTTGCCTACAGATAAGATGTTTTCACACTTTTCCAACTTCAAGTTCTTGCACTCTGATAGGAATTTCTTTTAGATTTGTGCTCATAAGCTGCTGCGATACCGTAGAAAAATAGCTTTAAGATGAGCACAAAAACATTTTAAAATATTGATCATTACGGAAGTTATTGAAAATTTGAGAAAACATTGAAATTTACACTATTTTGCAATATCTACTTAAAAATAGAAAAATTGGCTTCATCCTGAGTTTAATTCATACAGAATTTTGAGAAGATTTTGCCCTTTAAAGAGAAAACTTTAGCTCTGACATAACTGAAATTAAGAGAACTTTGTCAGTCATCAAAAAAGAGGTGTCCGGAAACTTTTGACCGGCATTGTACACTCGTCGAAAAAACCTCTCCTCACCCCCTAGGTGCGTAATATACTATTTTAGGAATTTAGCAATTTCTCACTAATACCAAATTATATTCTAAGCCTGCTTAAAACATAACTAAACATTATTATTTAATAATAAGAAAATAATGCAGTAATTTATTTATTAATCATTAATATCTAATGTATAAAGAAATTTGTAAATTTATGAATAATCAATATTTAATTACAATAAAAATTGTATATAAATTTCTTCATATTGATATAGATATTGAATAATGTAAAATGAGTAATATTCAGAAATTTAAATAAAATTAAGTAAATCCTAAATATTAACCTATACTGATGGGTGTGAACCCTGGCGGACCGGCCGAACGCAAGTATTACGCTACAGCGTAATGCTAAAGTAATGCTAAAGTAATTTGGCATTATAATTAATAAAAGAAACAAAATAAATATGTAAACGATTGCAATTATAATAATACGTTAAAATGTACGTTAAGTGGTCATGCCGTAATTGCAACAAGTTTCTTTTTCAGCGTTAAAAAATGAAAAAATAATGTGGCTGTCATTGCAGTCTGCTAACGACGGCTTCAAGCGGGTTGCCAACATGCAGGGGCCCGACTTCAATCACAGCCACTTTGTTTTTTTTATTTTTTAACGCTGAAAAAGCAACTTGTTGCAATTACGACATGGCCATTTAACGTAAATTTTAACGTACTATTATAATTGGAACAGTTCACATATTTATTTTGCTTTTTTTCATAATTATAATGCCCTATTACTTTAGCAATACTTTAGCATTACGCTGTAGCGTAATGCTTGCATTCGGCCGGTCTGCCAAGGAATCATAAGGTTTAATTATTAAAGCATATAGGTATTTATTGAAACAAAGAAATTGAAGGAATGGAATTCATAAAATCTTTTTCTTTTATTTCTGAAAACAATTGTACAGTTTTATCAAGTTTTCCAAGAGATATTACAGATGATTACGATTTATAATTTTGCAGGTGAATTATTATTTATTTCCAAGAAATTTTAGAAACGTTATAACGAGTTATTTATATAATAATTATTACAGCCATACCACGCTGAAAAAACCAGTTCTCGTCAGATCACTGAAGTTAAGCAGCGTTGGGCGCGGTTAGCACTTGGATGGGTGACCATTCGAGAAAACTGAGTGCTGTTGGCACATCGTGGGTGTGCTGAGCCCACACTTGTAGTTATTTACTACAAGTTATCAACCTGGAAACACTACCCGAATCGGGTAGTGTCACGCCTACCCCGAACGGGAAATGGCTTAATGGTATACATTAATATGTAATATTGACAATTTTTGAATAATTAATATGTATTCACAATTACAATTGCTTATACATTTCTTAATATAAACATTAATATTAAATGACATAACATGAGTAATATTCCGAAATTGAAATATAATTACGTAACTGTTAAATATTGAGCTATACTGATGGTTGTCAATCGGAGGCTTTCATTATTTTATTTCGTTTTTCTAGAGACATTACAACTGATCACGATTTGTAACTTCGTACATATATTATTAATTTTCCAGGGTCCCAAAGTTAAGATCAAGTTCGTTAATCAGATATTTCCGACAAAAATTAAAAAATGTCGGGCATTATCAAATTTTGAAAAGTTTTGTAAAAACGATATAAGAAAATGTAGTCAAACTTTCTGGTATAAGATAAAAATACTCGCAAATTATCCTCATGGCATTTTTCATTTCCATCAAAATTACAAAGGTTTATATGCCTTTGAACATGTTGAAAATTTCCAAGAAACACAAAAAACAATTGTTCTGGTAGATTAAGGAATTTTAATCAAAACTTTTACTACATATATATACCAAAATTGAAAAAGTGATAGCATTTTCAACATTTAAAAAAATTATTTTTAAAACTTTTAGAAATTTTGGTCAAATTTTCTGATGCATGACAAGACACTTGCAAATTAGCCTTGTGGCATATTTCATTTCAATGAAAATTTAAATGCTTTTCAACACTTTTTAATCATAGAAAAGAATATTTTTCCGATTAAGATTTGTCAATAAAAATTTGTATTAGATATGAACTATATTTCAAAACTATCATCATGCAATTGTTCGATTACACAAAAATTCAAAAACTTGGAGCATTTTCAAATTTTGAAACAAATTTTTTGTACAAACTTTTGGACATTTGTGTCGAAGTTGCTGATATCTAGCAAAAACACCTGCACATTATACTAATGGGTGTCGTAATTCAATAAAAATTTAGAAAGTGATATGGTTTTCAACATTTTGAAAATGTTCAAAAAATAGAAAAAATATATTTTTCTTATAGTTTAAGCATTTTCCATTAAAATTTTTACTACGTATCACAATATATTCTGCAAGTATCATCATGCAATTTTTGGATTCGACCAACATTCGAGAATTTAGAGTATTTGCAAAATTTGGAACAACTTTTTTAAAGAGTTTTAGAAATTTTGGTCGAAATTTCTGATACATGACAAAAACACTTGCAAATTATCATAATGACATCTTTAATTTCAATAAAAATCAAGAAAGTTAAATGCTTTTCAACATTTTGAAAATTTTCAAAAAATAGAAAAAACTGTTTTTCTGATTAAGATATTTCAATAAAAATTTGTATTAGATATGAACTATAAAAACCATCATCATGCAATTTTTCGATTACACCAGAAGTTTGTTTTCCAAAAGAGGCATCAGAACCGGCAGATTGCGATTCACTAAGAGATCGAATCCCTTGAGAAAAGTATTTACGTTTTAGCTCCCAGGATTCAGCTACCAAGAGGTCTTAAACTTATAGATATTAAAACAGTCCCAACCTTGTAGCCTTTCCATCATCTGTTGATCATATCCATATCGCAGAGGGGGTAGAGTTTGTTCAGTGCAAACTTACTCATGTCATGTTCAGTGGAATCGTTTGGTCATCGTTTGGTTATTTTTGGAAACCAAATTTTGTCGTTTGGACGGAAAACCGCAAAAAGATCAATTTGAGTTTATTGAGTTTTCAAAATTGGAGTGCTAACTTTACGCTGCATAACAAATTTTAATTTTTGTTTTAAATTCTTTTACCAATCGTTTGGATGTCGTTTGGTCGCGTTTGGGAACTCACTTTTGATGATTGGACGTCGAAATTGTGTGAGTTATCGAATAAAAAAGTCATTAGCACCATACTCGCGAGCTGCGCCTTCTCAAGTGGTCGGCAAGAAAATTTTTCGAAAAATAAAATTTTGGAAGACATACATGATGCATGATTTTAGCCCTTTATCATTCCTTCGAAGCGGGGCAAAGGTTCTACTTTTCAGGAGTAAACAGTGACTTCATACGCAAATGATAAAACATTATACATCTGTGAGCACGCACTTTGAGTTAATCGACTCCCTCACCGCAAAAACTGTTATACCGAAAATTTCCAAAAATTCTGAACATTTTTGGATTATCTAAATTTTCGTATATTTTCAAATATAATATAATATATTATAACGCCAATCCCAGCTTGAGGGATACAAGGAAAGAGTGACGCTACAAATTCCTGACTTACCCTTTTTATGTTGAGGCGCCAGACACCCCTTCCGGTGTCGTTCGACAGGAACGAAATAAATTCTCAAAATTAATCATAATATGGAATGACTTAGAATAATTGCTCTGACTCATGGTAGAGGGATTTTCGTGAGGGATAAAAACGTTTAAACCATTTTGTTTAAATTTTTAAATACAAATGAGTGGCTTTATTAGAAGCAGATAAAATGTATGTATAATCGAGAAAGAAAACGTTGAAATGAACAACAAATGGAGAACATTTGTTTTTCCTGAAGGACGGAGCTTGACAACGGCGTTATTTCTTCTTCGAACACTTTATGTAACCCGCCATTTTATTTTGGACAGACGCTAGTTTGCTTTAAAGACAGAAAAAGAGGCACAACAAGAAAAATCTTAACTTAAAAGGAAAATAACTAACATCGTTCGGAAATTATGCTTAACAACTAAGAGAAAGCGTCATAGAATATGTATCGACTCTCGAAATCAACTATAAGGAACAAGACTCACTCAAAACCGTACACATTAGGTAACGACATTTTGTCCCAAACACTGAAACATCTTTAAGAAAATAAAGATAAAGATCTAAATCAGACTCAAATAAACTTACAACAAAGAGGAAACAGACTGACGCCTACCTTTCTTCCTTCGGAGCAACCGAAGTCCTTTAGCCCACGCTAAGTTGAGAGAACAAAATGGCTCCTCTGAATAAAGCAAACGTCACGGCAGGGTAAAAGCTGTATTCCTCTTCACAGCGTGAACGACCAACACGAACTGATTAGATGGCGTCCTTTCGCCGGTTTCCCGCTTGTCTACCTCGCTCACCGACCAGGTCCAGTAGGTACTGCCCCCTTTTTCGATCCACGTCCAGCTCTCATCGGTAGAATAGGTTCCATCCTAAGCACCCTTGACGATCGTGTGTAAATCATCACCTCGTGTTTAGTGTGCCGGTAGTGGCAAAGATGGCCGCCCGCCTGTCATGACAGGTGCCAAGCCGTTGGTTTTTTTCGGCACTCTGCAGTAGTAGTAAACAATGATTTAACCCCGGATGATATGGGTTAAGTCTCGGGTGGACGTGCGTGGTAAAGTGGACCGTGTGTGTGGTGTGGTGGCAGTGCCGCGTTGTTAAATCAACCTGTGGGTGGAGATCACGATGGGCCTCCTTCCTTTCCTTGTTGGTGTTTTTCGGCAATGAGAGAAACTCCAAAGTTTTCTTTTAATTCGGAGAGACTCCGGTGTCTCAAGGAAACAATAATTTAATTTCTGAGTTCGTGCTGGCCTTGGAACGTATCACGATCATTTGAAATAATTTTAAGTACGAAGTCAGAGGAGGATCCTTAACGGGTGGTAAGCCACCTCGGTGTAACGCCCCCCCCCCCCCTCGACTGACCACCGGGGCTCCAAAGTTAGCAGGCGTCAGCAATCCGACCTCCAAGTCATATCTCAAGTCTGATTAGATTCTAAAGTTTAGTTTATATTGGTCGATTTTTTATTAAATGCACTCGAAAAGCAAAAAAAATAAAATCAAAAGGGATACAAACAAAATAAATGAATAAAATAACTAGATGTGACCTTTGGCAGTCATCGACACATCCAATCATGAGAGTAATGGTGACAAAAAAAATGAGATTGATTAAGGTCTGCTATCTACCAGACCCATTAACAGAAAAGTATATAAAATGTATTAGACTATATTAATTAAGTCTGCTATCTACCAGACCCATTAACAGAGTAGTATTGCTGTATCCCAAAGATCTTTTTCTCTTTAATTGACAAATCCTAGTTCAAACGAACTAGTGCGATCCAGAACCAATAGACGCAATCGATCTATAAATCATAGTTTGATAGAGAATACTCGTATTCAAATTCGAATTTTTACGACGAGAAGAAAACAAAGTTATTGTGGTTAACGGTACCACCTAACGACTAAACTAAGCTTAAAATCTAACGGCAAAAATGCTTAAAACGCATTTGTGGTTAACGATACCACCTAACGACTAAACTAAACTTGAGATCTAACGGCAAAATGCTTAAAACTAACTGTACAAAGGAGAGAGAAAAAGAAGAAACTAAACAGCTTACGAACTAATCGCAACAATTAGAGTCGCCTCAGGATAGCATCGGCCAGGGCTTGGATGATCGGGTGCTCGGCGTCGAGGATTTCTCCCTCTCTTGGCAAACCCGGCGCTGGGGTTCCTACTTCGGAGGGCAACACCTGGCTAAGGAACTCAGGCAGTGCAATGGTCTGGCGGGGAGGCACTGGGTTCAAGTAAGGACGGTTTTCCTGCCCAAAGGGCAAACGGAGCTCCGCCTCTCCTCGCGTGTAGCTCACCGCGCACCTCGGGTACTGACTGACCTTCACCCCTGGCTTACCACACGAGAAACAAAATATCCCTCTCGGGATCGAGCAGGCCCGATAAGGATGCCCCAATATTTGGCAATTCCAGCACCCGTTTTCTGATGGTGGCATCATCGGGAGAAGAAAAGCCTTCTAGTATACCCTGTGCGCACCAGGAGAGAAACGAGCCGGTGGCTGTGGTAAAGTCCGCCTTTGGGCCTGGATCGGGTTCGGAAATGAGGCTAAATCTGGCTTTGAGCTCGGCAGCACCACTGCCGGTGGCCTGGGCGAAAACATCCGAGGCGGCTCCAATTGTGCCCTCGCCGCGGAGTGGTTGGGAGCTGGTATTCCCAACAGGGCCGAGACCTGCGCATCGATTGAGGCAAGCGGTGACGGGCGTTCGAAGTCTCGCAAGGGACGGGAGGGGCCCGCTTTGTCCACCACAGCTCCATCGTCGCTGTCGAATTCCTAACGTTGGATCCCAATCTCCACCGTTGTCCTTGAAACGGGGAAGGATTCCAAAGGTTCCCTATTTTCTAGATCTAAGCCGACTATTGCGGCGGGGGTCCTTCTTCTTCCTTCCCCGCCTCTTCGGCTTGGTGGGGTTTGGAGTTTTGTGGATGGCCCCCTTCGATTTTTCGGGGCCTTCCGGGACCGCGGCGGCGAATAAGATGGGCGTTTGGGATGCCGGTGGTTCGCCTTTCGGCTCTTCCTTGCAGCTTACCTCCTTGTTGCTCTGTACTTGCAGGGCGTCCACCCTCGGTGCTTCTGGGCCTTGGAGGCCTTCCTCTTCCTTTTTTTTAGGGAATCCGCCGGGGAACGGGGCTCGGTACCCGAATCGGGCAGTAGCGACGATTCTGCGGCATCCCTGCATCTGAGAGGAAGCGGTCGGTTCGATCGATCTGCTCCATCCTTGTTCGGAGCAATGGCCCCTGGTTGATTGTCCGGCGACGAGGGAACTCCAAGAAACAAGAAAGCTTCTTGTTAATTACGTCTGGATAAATGGACCAATAATGTTTAAGGTCCTTTATATAAGTTTTCTCAATTATTCCGGACTTATCCTGGATTTCATAAACTACCGGCGATATAACTTTTACAACCCTGAACGTGCCTGCATATTTTGCAGATAACTTCCTAGTCACGTAATTGACCCCCGACGAAAAAGTATGAGTCTTACGCCAAACGATGTCGGCAAGTTGATAGCGAATGTCCCGTCTACGGTGATTATAGTACTTAGCCTGATGACCCGATGCTATATCCAAATGATGAGCAACTAAATCTCTCAGAGCCTGTAATCGCTTAATCCTATTTTCCCAATCCTCTACAGCCAATGGCAAAATATCAGGGGCTCCCTCCTCTTGTCTTCTCAATGACTTTGCCAGTCTAGGCTCTCTACCATAATTTAGGGGCGCTGGCGACACACGAGTGGAACTGTGAACGGCCGTGTTGTATGCAAAGCGGAAATGTGGGAGTGTTTGTCCCAACTCCGATGATCACCTTCTACGAAAGATGATATCATGGTCTTTAATACTCGATTTACCCGCTCTACCGGATTAGATTGCGCATGATACGGCGGGGTAGTCGAATGCCTAATTCCCAATTCCGATGCAGCCTTTAAAATTAATTTCTTCACAAACTCGGTGCCATTGTCAGTGAACAGTACTTCGGGAGTTCCCCATCTGAAAATGACCGCTTCCTCGAACGACTTTTGGACATTAACGGCATTTGTTTTTCTTAGAGGTAAGACCTCGATCCACTTGCTAAACATGTCTTGGAAAACCAAGACATATTGGTAACCAGAACGACTCGGTGAAAACGGACCCATTATGTCCGCCGCTACCACCGACCAAGGTTGCTCGATTACCCGTTTACCCATCAAACCTACCGAACCTGCTTGGTCTACCTTCATCTTCTGGCAGATTTCACATGCTCGGACGTATTTTGCAACGTCGTTGAACATTCCGGGCCAATAATAAAGCAACGAAAGACGCTGGGAGACCTTATCGACACCTAAGTGTCCAGACGTCGTGGTATCGTGTGCTGCACTAATGGCCATCGCACGAAGCTCCAATGGTAAGGCCAATTTCCAGGCCTCCAAATCAGGCAGCAATGGATCAGTGAGATGGTCTGGGCGATGACAATAAAGCCGATTTTTCTCTAACTTCCAGTCAGGAAACTGATACGGCATCTCCTAGACCAGTTTTGCCCTTCGAGTGTACCACAGATCATCTGTCTTTCCAATGGCACATACGACCTCTTGAGCTGGCTCATACATCCTTGAAAAAGCATCCGGTACATGGTGAAGGGCACCTTTCCGGTGTTTAACCTCAAAATCATATTGCAATAATTTAAGGGCCCATCTACCCAATCGACCAGTAGGATCCTTCAGGTTATAAAGCCATCGTAGACTACTATGGTCTGAAATCACTATAAAGTGAAACCCTTGGAGATATGGTCTACATTTCTCAACGGCCCATACCACAGCCAGACATTCCTGCTCGGTTACAGTGTAGTTCTTCTCGGCGCCCTGCATTGATCTGCTAGCAAAGGCTATGACGTGTTCTTCACCGTCTTGGATCTCAGTGAGGACTGCTCCTAAACTCGTACTGCTTGCGTCAGTTTGCAAGTAGAATGGCAGACTAAAGTCTGGTCTGGATAACGTAGAGGCGGTTATCAGAGCTGACTTCAAATCCTGAAAAGCCCCCTCTCTGAGCATTCCGTCATTCGAATCTTCGATTTTTCTTTAATAATCGATAGAGTGGTTCAGCTTTTGTGGCAAAATCTTTCACAAACCGCTTATACCACGATATCGTACCCAGAAACCGTTTGAGTTTACGCAAATTAGTGGGAGCTGGATAAGATTTTATTGGCTCAATCTTTTCGGGGTCTGGGTGCATTCCTGTTCTATCAAGCCGATAACCGAGGAAGCGTACCTGGCTGCAACCGAACTCGCTTTTATCTGGATTGACAGTAAGTCCGACATTTATAACCACATCCAGAACTCTCTCTAACCCAGGCCTGTCCAAGTAGGGGAAAACTGCTATTTTGCCAGATGGGAATTTAACACTACCACCGACCTCCACTCATTCAACTTCACGAGAGCGACCACCCCCCAAGCCTCTGGACCTGAGAAGAGGGAAGTGGTGGTGGAACTCAAACCTGTGGCGAATGAGCAGTTTTCCCCTACTTGGACAGGCCTGCTCTAACCAGTGGAAGTGCTCTTCGAAGGCTTCGCTACTATTATGTCATCCATGTAGGCGAACGCATGGGGCTCAAATTCCGGCGTTATGAGACGGTCCAGCAAACGCTGGAACATTGCCAGAGCTCCCGATAAGCCAAAAGGCATCCGGTTATAGTGATAAAGCCCCTTACCCGGTACAGGAAAAGCAGTGAACTCCTTGCACTCTTCTGAGAGTGGAATCTGGTGAAATGCCTGGCTGAGGTCAATCTTGGAAATGTATCATGCGGAAGAAAGCTTATCCAAAATAGCGCTAATGTTCCTCAATGGGTACGCGTCTTTCTTCGCTACCTCATTCAGCTTTCTGAAGTCGACACAAAGTCTGTAGTTTCCGTCAGACTTCCTAACCATTACTACAGGGTTACACGATTCGCTTCCACTTGGGCTAATAGTTCCTTTATGCCAGCACAGGCTTGAACAGCTTCACTTGATAGCGAAGCATTGGTAGCTTCCATATGACTATCTGAAAATTCGGATGATAGGGTTGATTCACGACCGATTTTCTGATCCTGATACGTTCTCCAAATACCGTTACCTAGTCTCCAAATTCGTGGCTTAAATCTAACATCAAAATCAAACAATTCGGCAAAATCGTGATCAAACAAAACCTCACAGTCAAACGTTGGTGCAGAACAAATCGGCAAAGATTTGCTTATACCTGAAAACTTAAGTGGTAAGATGGCTTGTCCGGCAGTTTCCTCAATCACCCCGTTGGGATAAATAATTCCTGGGCGTGGCTGATCAGCTAATTTCTTCAATAAAGTACTAAACTTCCCAAAAGCTTGCTTGCCTATATAAGTGCAGCACGATCCGGGATCAAAAAGTTCGTTTAGTGGTTGGTCGTCCACACAAACAGTAATGAATAGGCGCCTCTCGTCAAGTACCATATTTACTTGATCGAAGAGAATCTGGGGGGCTTCAACAACGAAGGCGGGAAGTTATTGGACCCTTACATCACTTGCCCTTAATCGTTCCCGGTCAGGGTCCAGAGCATCCGCTACAGCTCGACGAGTATTGACCGGATTTACCACATTTGTGGCAAAAAAAAACCCTTTTGCTTAGAGCAGGTACAGTAACCGTGTCCTGTCTCATCACAGTTCCAACAAGCGTAAAGCACATCTCTTCGTGTGCCACCAGCGGTAGTGTGCACTGTGGTAGGTTTTGTTGGACCTCGAACATGAGGTTCATTCTGCAAAACTAATCTTAGGTGGCAGCACCGAGCCGAGTACTAGATCCCCTGTCGATGGGAGACAAAATCAGTATGGCCGTACTACGCGCGGATTGATTTGAACGTAAACAGTATCGAATATGTTTATTGTTTATGTAAACCTAACCACTGTAATTGACAGCTAGAATCGCCTTCAAAATATATAGGATTTATTAACTGTTCGGATTATAAGCTTATAAGATATAGATATAATAGCAAAAATGGTCAAAAAGTGTGTTTTGGGATTCTCACACGACGTAAATGTTACTATACATTCATTCCCAACCGATCCCAGTTTATGTGATAACTGGCTAAAGGAAATAAACAAACCCAATTTGATACTGAACTCTGGGCTTGGCGTTTGCAGTAAACATTTTTACAAAGAAAATTATGTGGAAATAAGTGCACACACAGGTATGTTTCAAAATTTTTATTAAATTTAAATGTTATCTACAAAAAATATATTAATTCATATTAAAAAAGTGAATGAGGAATGTAGATTAGAGTAGATTATATTCCGAGATAGCATTTGAGAAAATCCTACCTATTTTTTGTTTTTTGACCGATTTTCATTTTTGACCGATTTTCGATCCTCAACTTCCACGTTCTGCATGCTTCAGGGAAGTAAATGGAAAAAATCGAAACTTCGTTAAATTACAACATAAAATCTTCTTTTTAAAATGTGACCAAGAAAATAATGGAATAGTAACTGGTTCTCAAATTTTCATAAAAAATGTGGAAGTGTGCCCAAGACGAAAATCGATTCGTGAAATCGGCACTAACTTGAATTTTACGGTTCAAATTAGTGAAATTCTGAAAAAAATCATACACAAAACTTTTAGAAATTTTTACCAGGGTTTGAAGTCTTAAAATCTTTCACGTGGACAAAAAGTGTATTGATCGTATCCCCTGTAGAAGAATTCTTCAAAAACACCTGGCTTAAAATAATTTTCATAAAAATAACATAATTTTGTCAACATGTCGCTTATAAATTCTTCATCTCGTAGTACACAAATGTTCACCAAGCCCTTGTAGGTGTATACCAAAAAGCCGCAGAACCTTCGTCCAGAAACCATCATCTGCCCTTGAACCTGCGAATAGTATGGATGATTCTTTTTCAGTTTCAGCTTCCCATCATCTCCCTCCATTAAGTAGGACGCAGTGGTAGGAGAGATTTTTTGAAATCTTGCTGTATAAGGGCATTTTACTTCTATGACAGTTGCTTCTGCCAGTAATCGATCTAGGCTTGCTGCCAGAAAAGGATGGGACTTCATAATTATTAAACCAGTCTCTTTTGCTTCTAGTGCTCCACAGAACGGTTCCATAAATTTCCTCACTGCTGTAGCTTCATGTACAATTTCATGATTAGTAGATCTAGAAGAGAATTTTATGGGATGAATTATACTTTGAGCTAAATTCCGAGCAGCATTTTCACTTTGGAAATTGCAGCAAGAATGAAATCTACTAGATGAAATTCTCTTTTTTCTCTCTTCTTGCCAAATTGAAGACTTATGCTGACCGATCGTTTGATTCTCAATTTTTTCAATTTCTGCTTCACTTATATTTTGAAGTTTCAAGGAATTTAATAGTCTGTCTTGATAACTTTCCTTTCCGTATTGGTGATCCCATTCAATCGCATAAGGATTAGCAGGTGGAAACAATTGTTTGAATGCCGTTCGAGAATTATGTGCACAATTTAGAATGACATTTCTAAAACGTTTGTTCGCTTGGTACTTATCATCATCGACACAATCAGACTTTCCCATTCCTTGAACATTAGTTGTTGAATATTTTCTGCCCATATTTTCAGCTTTTATAGGAGATCCTGTATGTTTCCTTTTAGGATGATGGAATGTTTGTAGCCTTTCTGTGCAAGCTGCTTCTAAAATTACTGCTTGTTTATTAGCAGCTGATTCTGCTGCCAAAAGCAGAACTACAACATGCTTACAATTTGCTTTTAAAAAATTGCCAGCCACACATTCACATCGAGCTTCTAGCACTTCTCCGTCAGATGCTAATTTTGCTTGCACTTGGTATTTCACGTGTTTCTTCATCTCTGCAGAGCACTGTCCACTTAAGTAGCAATTTGAATATATTTGATAAAAGTACCATCTGTTGACTTGCTATAACGACCAAACACTAAGTATCCATCAGAATGCATTCGAAGACGACTCGTTGACTTTGCGTTAAACCTACATACAATTTTATAAATAACAATAAAAACGAATCCAGCCTAATTTCTGGTAGCTGACCACTAAACCGAGAAAACCCCTGAAATGATAATAAATTTATTTGTTTTTGCAAATATTGAATACTTCAATCAATTTAAATGTCGCTTAAAATTGTATTGACATTTTTATTTATACAGTTTTAAGCATCTTATTAACATTTGATCATTCAAGACTTGATTATTAGAAAATTGCATTATTTTTTAAATTCTAGCTTCCAAGATTGATTTGCCATTTGAAGTTCAATTTAATTAAAAAATTTAAATTATTTAAATTTGTACGCTCCAAACTGAATAGTGTGTGATGGAAACTTTTTAAAGCAGACATTTATTATTATTAATAGTGTTTTATATTGCAAATTTTTGAATTCTTTCTAAATCATTAAAAATCGTACAATTTATATTTGAATGTCTCAAAAGTTAAACAATTGTAAGTGATTGATTTCAAATTCGAAGGCTGAAATTTGAAGTAATTTTCTTTTTCAAACCTGCCACGACTATCATTTTCAATTTTGCGGTGAAGAGCAAGAAAAAAAGGGAGAAATTAGACAAATGTGTTTGCAATTCTAATTTTAATTTATCTGAACATAGTTTGATTCAAAATATTATATAATTATAAAAGCCTTGAAAAAAATTGCATTTATTTTTGAATGTTTAAAATTTGATATATTTCTACAACACACATATATCAAATTGTGATAATTCAACGTAAACTCAATATAGGGTGCTTTCACATTACGTAACATTAAACGGGGGGGGGGGGGGGCCTGTTTCGTTACGGTCTGTTATGTGGGGAAGGAGGTGTGTTTTTGACACGATTGCGTAACATTTTGAATTGCATGTCCTATCCTGAAAAGTGATTGTACCAAATATCTCGAAAATATCAGATATATTGTGGTCGAAAACCTGATTGGTTGCGACACTGCTTGAATATGACTTAGTAGGTTTTTTCAATTTTTTTTTCTGTTAATAAATATTTAAGAATTTTCTGCACCATCAGTTTTGTAAATCAAAATTTCCACATAGGTAATTTTACATCATCATAAAATTGATATTTAAATGCTTCTAAAGATGATTGATACAAGAGAAAATTTTCAATGTAAATGATTTTTTGATATTCAGAAATAATTATGTTCTTAACGTTTTGCTACCACACTATAAGTTATCAACTTTTTCACATTTTTCAAAGAGATAACAAAAATTTAATTATAGGCAAAAAATTATTTTCAAAAATTCGAAAACAAAAATTTAGAAGCTTTTCAATAATTTTGAAATATTCGAGGATATTACATTTTGTTCAGATTTCTAGGACCCTTTTTAATGGTTCAGGTCTTCTTTTAAAAGAATAATTTTAGTTTTGAAGATTTCCAAATGTGTCGATGAAATGTGTCGAGACAATTTTTTTTTATTTTACAGGTTTTAAAGAAACTTCAGGTAAACTGAATTTGGAAGGGGGTCAGGAGAATCAAACAAAATTCTTAAGATTCCTTGGGAAAACTGCAATTTATTTGATTTCAAGAGGTTTCCTAAAATTTCAAAGCTGAATATAAAAGATTTTGAAGGAAAATTTACAACAGTTACAACATTTTAGAAATAATTGTAGTAAATTCAAGAAATATTTCTAAGTTTTCAAAAGATTGAAAAATAATTATAAACTTGCAAAGATTAAAATTTGTTTAACAAAATGTAGATTTTTGACAATGTTGTGAATAAACTTAGAAACTTTTGAGAATTTTGAAAGGTTTCAATAAATTTTTTTTATTATTTCCTAAAATTTTGAAAAAGAATATAAAAGATTTTAAAGCAAAATGTTGCAATTGCGTAATATTAGAAAATTCTAAACAAAATCGAGTACGTTTAAGAGATACTTAGAAGTTTTTAAACGATTTAAGAATAATACAAACTTGTAAAGATTTCTAAAAATGAAGAAATGTAAATTTGGAAAACAATAAGTTTTTTAAAATGTTTGAAAGATTTTAAGAGAATAAAAAAATGTTCATTAGATTCCTCGGCAAAATTAAAATGATTTTTATTTTGAATGATTATTTATTTTGATAAATGAATTTTAAGAGAAAATTGAAAAATATTTTAATACATTTTAAATGATTTCCTACAATTTCGAGAAAGATTGTAAACGAGTTTAAAGTAAAATGTTTCAATTTGGCAAGATTAAAAAAGTTATAAAAAATTCGAGTTAATTCAAGAAATATTAAGAAGGTTGTAGAAGATTTAAAAATAATTTTAAATTGGAAAATATTTTTACAAATTTAACCAAAATAAAGATTTTTAAAGATTCCAAACAAAAATTTTAGAAACTTTAAAATTGTTTGAAAGTTTTCAGGAGAATAAACAATTTTGCACGCTCCCGTACATCATTTTCAGGAAATTAAGTGATCACTCTGAATTAACATTTTTAGTCAATTAGAAAGTTAACTATGACAAATAATTAGTAATAAAAAAACAATACATTTAAATTAATATTTCCTTCTCGAAATGAAATTGTAATGTGAAATAAACAGACTGTTCCTTATTCATAGAACATAATTATATAGTTTTCCTAACCACAAATTTTCTAGTATAAATAATAAAATATTTGTAAAAGATCTAACTAGTCCACACTATTATAATATAGCATAAAAGAACTTTAATATTTAATAATTGAAATTTACTCTACCCTGCCTTTACAGGCGTACTTATAAGTAAAACTGTTGAATGAAGATTTTAACAAAAAAACTTACCTCTCCAAATAAATTTCTATGTGTTTTCTAGTAATAGGAGGTAACGGACTTTCACTATGGAAATCTTTGAAAGTTTCTGGGGGTGGCATAATTAACAGAAGTTGCTCTTCTTCTACATTATTTTCTTCAAAAGAAACGTTAAAATTGTTGTCGTAGTCTTCAAGTCCAAAAAAAACAGTTCATTTATAAGTTTATAAATATTTAAAAACAATGTATAGGTTATACCGTTGAATCAGATCTTCTTTTCTGCGACTGATCTTTGCATTTATTTTTTTCAACAGCTCTTTTAATTCTATAAACTTTAAGCCAGCGTATTTAGACATTTCTAAGCGATTATAATTACATGAACACTTTTTTAATCATTCAGATATACATTTACGTTCAAATCGTTCAAATCAATCCGCGCGTAGTACGGCCATACTGATTCTGTCTCCCATCGACAGAAGATCTAGTACTCGGCTCGGTGCTGCCACCTACGATTAGTTTTGCAGAATGAACCTCATTGGAACCCACGGCAGCAGTCGGTAAATTCGACACTTCAGTGGCCTGGGTACCCAATGGAGGGTATGCGAAATTAGCTGGAATCATCTGTGCCTGAGGAATGCCGGGATAATAACTGTAATTGAAAAAGGAATTAAAATTTTTTTTATTTTTATTAACATTAATCTCATTTCTCCCATTAGTATTACTATCTAAAACTACAGGTTCATCCCTGGCGGCTGCTACACCATCCGCTTTCCTAATATCCGCACGGTACGCAAATTCCGGTAAAACGCTATCTGTAGTTGGAGGAGGGGGTAAATATCCCTTTTTCATAGCAGTAGCTGCTTCGTATCGTTCGCCCGCATCCTCCAACTCTTCGAAAGTCCTATACTCAACTTTAGGCAAGGCATCCAGATACTTTGGATGTAAATTGTTGATGGCAAGTTGTAACTGCTCTAACTCTGATATCGGAGGGTCATAATGCTGGAAGATTAGGCGATCATCTGGACCGTGAGTCCTTCTACGCCCCTCATCCCTAACTCTCGTTTAAGAATTCAATCCTCCGTACCTACGCCTAAAAGCAGTGGTAAACTGCTCCCATGATTCCCATTTTCTACTGTTAAACCGATACCAATGTTGAGTGGAGTCCTTCAAATGAAAAGGAAGTGCTCTAAAGAGATCCCCATTCGTTAAAGAACTACCTCTGCTACACTCCTCAACTTGGGTTAGAAACTCCTCTGCGCTACTATCGCGTTTCCCGTCATATTTGAGGTTCCATTTTCTTACTACAGCATGGATATCATTCCTACTACGAAGACACGCAGATGTCGGTGAATTAGAAGAAGGTGAGTTGCTTATAGGACTAGGAGAAGACATTTGTAGTCTGGGTCTATTGTCTACATGACTGCTAGGAATATGATTAGTACAGAAAGGATCGCTAGTGGGTACAAATGAATCTAAAAACGGATTAGTACCACTGGAATGATTGGAATTCTGCAAGGTAGCAGTGACATAAATAGCATCTGAATGCCTATCCTTATCCTGTAAAATCTGATTGCGCCGCTCCGAAACGTTTGGAGAATTAAAAGGGTGTATATTATCGCTAACGGCATTAGTCTGACCATAATCGTTAGAAAAAGGAGTCATCCTAAGCGTTGTGGATTGAACCACGTCCTGAAAGGAGGCAGAAATCATTCTGGAACGACTAGCGGGAGAATACAGTGGCGCTATTTGTTCGTAAAGAGCAAACGTCACTATACTGGCTATTGTTTTTGTCGAAAGTAACGGTACTAATGCTTGTAATCGGTGTGAACAAGGATTCCGTATCGACATTGGTACTGCGAGTAGTGGGGGAAATTGACGACTGAGCGCGCGATGTCACGATAGGGCCACTGAGAGTAGTTGATGGGGATACCCGAAGCCTTTCCAACTCGGTAGACAAGTCGCGCTCCCCACCTGGGATGATATGGCGATAAGATGGCGTTTAGTTAGGTTCTACCAGCACTGTCGCCATATGCATCGTACTCGGGAGAGATATTGCAATAATGAAGTATTTCCTGGAGCTCATTGACTGTTAAAGAACTCGCCCAGTCAATTATAGTATCAGTTGTTTCTGCCCACAGCTTATCGATCTTAATGGTAGACTGATCAACTTTGCTCAAAATTCTAAACTTCACAATTAAATCATTAAGATCCTTCTAAATAAATTCTTTAAAATCCTTTAGATATTCGAAGCTAATAAAAAATATGAAAAACGAATGCATTCTTCACAATGTTGATAAAAAAAACACATTGTAAAAACTTGATAAAGATTATTCCCCAACAAACATAATTATTATGTTTTGTTTTTAAATAAATAAATCACAAGAGCATCGTGAAATAACTGATAAATCAGTCAAATGGATCATATTAAACACAATCGAACAGGTAATCAATATCGAACCCACAGCAATACATTTCTAGGGTACACGGTTAAATTCAGAAAGTGTAATGGCAGGTTTAATGAGATTCAAGAAAGATGTATAAATCAGATGTATATATATATATAGATATACCACAAAATTTTTAATAAATAAATCACATAAATTTAATAAATAAATGAAATAAATAGTTCACATAATATAAATCAGGTAAACAATTCACTCAAATGACATCAGGTAAACAATCTCAAGTAAAGAGAATCCAGATAAAACAATTAAAATGATCTATAAAATTAAAGATCAAAGAACAGCTAGCCTATGACCTTTCATTGCTGGGTTGCTTTGGTTCGAGCCTCTGTTGCTTCGAAAACATTTCACTTTCCGTTATTTATAACGCCAATCCCAGCTTGAGGGATACAAGGAAAGAGTGACGCTACAAATTCCTGACTTACCCTTTTTATGTTGAGGCGCCAGACACCCCTTCCGGTGTCGTTCGACAGGAACGAAATAAATTCTCAAAATTAATCATAATATGGAATGACTTAGAATAATTGCTCTGACTCATGGTAGAGGGATTTTCGTGAGGGATAAAAACGTTTAAACCATTTTGTTTAAATTTTTAAATACAAATGAGTGGCTTTATTAGAAGCAGATAAAATGTATGTATAATCGAGAAAGAAAACGTTGAAATGAACAACAAATGGAGAACATTTGTTTTTCCTGAAGGACGGAGCTTGACAACGGCGTTATTTCTTCTTCGAACACTTTATGTAACCCGCCATTTTATTTTGGACAGACGCTAGTTTGCTTTAAAGACAGAAAAAGAGGCACAACAAGAAAAATCTTAACTTAAAAGGAAAATAACTAACATCGTTCGGAAATTATGCTTAACAACTAAGAGAAAGCGTCATAGAATATGTATCGACTCTCGAAATCAACTATAAGGAACAAGACTCACTCAAAACCGTACACATTAGGTAACGACATTTTGTCCCAAACACTGAAACATCTTTAAGAAAATAAAGATAAAGATCTAAATCAGACTCAAATAAACTTACAACAAAGAGGAAACAGACTGACGCCTACCTTTCTTCCTTCGGAGCAACCGAAGTCCTTTAGCCCACGCTAAGTTGAGAGAACAAAATGGCTCCTCTGAATAAAGCAAACGTCACGGCAGGGTAAAAGCTGTATTCCTCTTCACAGCGTGAACGACCAACACGAACTGATTAGATGGCGTCCTTTCGCCGGTTTCCCGCTTGTCTACCTCGCTCACCGACCAGGTCCAGTAGGTACTGCCCCCTTTTTCGATCCACGTCCAGCTCTCATCGGTAGAATAGGTTCCATCCTAAGCACCCTTGACGATCGTGTGTAAATCATCACCTCGTGTTTAGTGTGCCGGTAGTGGCAAAGATGGCCGCCCGCCTGTCATGACAGGTGCCAAGCCGTTGGTTTTTTTCGGCACTCTGCAGTAGTAGTAAACAATGATTTAACCCCGGATGATATGGGTTAAGTCTCGGGTGGACGTGCGTGGTAAAGTGGACCGTGTGTGTGGTGTGGTGGCAGTGCCGCGTTGTTAAATCAACCTGTGGGTGGAGATCACGATGGGCCTCCTTCCTTTCCTTGTTGGTGTTTTTCGGCAATGAGAGAAACTCCAAAGTTTTCTTTTAATTCGGAGAGACTCCGGTGTCTCAAGGAAACAATAATTTAATTTCTGAGTTCGTGCTGGCCTTGGAACGTATCACGATCATTTGAAATAATTTTAAGTACGAAGTCAGAGGAGGATCCTTAACGGGTGGTAAGCCACCTCGGTGTAACGCCCCCCCCCCCCC
>CAKNYM010046581.1:51418-110525 GCA_932195095.1 Andricus curvator
TTCTAAAATGTTCAAAATGTGGAAAAAAATTTAATTTCTAAAATTAGTCAAATTTCTAAAATTATCAAAATTACTAAAATTATCAAAATTCCTGTTTCTAAAATGTTCTAAATTTATAAAATTGTCAAAATTTTTTAAATTATAAATACGTCTAAAATCAAAATTTATAAAATTACACTTTCTGAAATTTCTAAAATTTCCAAAATATCTAAAATCTTCAAATTTTCAAGAATTGTTAAACTTGGTGAAATTATCAAAATTTCTGAACTGTTCAAAATTTCTAAAATTATAAAATGTCTCAAATTTTCAAAATTTATAAAATTATTTAAATTTCTAAAATGTTCCATACTTCTAAAATTATCAAAATTTCTCAAATCATAAAAATTTCTCAAATTATAAAAATTTATAAAATTATCAAAATTTCTAATGTTTTCAAAAATTTTTAAATTTTCAAAGTTTCTAAATTAAACAAAAAAATTTAAATTTTAAGAATTTCTCAAATTTCTTTGAAACTCTCAAATTTGTGAAAGTTCTGATGTTTTTTAAATTTTTTATTTTTTTTAAACTTTCCAAAATTTCCTAATTTCATACAAATATAGAAATAAAGTTTCCCCTTGGTTCATAAAATACTTTTTTCCGAAAACAATATGGCACACATTAGAGCAGTAGACTGGATTGATTGTCAAGAGTCCAGTTCCACACATGCAATTGGTGATCAGAATTGTTAATAACAATGAAAAATATTGTGAAATGTCAATTTCTTCCATCAGAATTTTAATTTAGGGATAAAATAAACAATTATGCAAAAAAAAATGGATTTTTTTCATCAAAGAGTGACCTTTTAATGCATTTGTTAATCAGTATCGTTTATAACAATGGTAAATATTGTTCATTGTCCACTTCTTTAATAGAATTTTCATTTTTGAAGGCAAAACTAATGATTGCGCAAAAAAATGCATTTTATATATCCAAAAGCGCTTATTTATTGAATTTGTTTATGAAATTTGTTTATAACAATCAAAAAAATAATACTTAAGTGTTTGATTTTAGTGAAACACTGATTTTACTCGATTTCGCGGGGAAAAACGTGATGAAAAGAGCTTCCAGGCTCCAATGTACAGCAAAAATCGATTTTGTTCATAAATTTGTTTATAACAATTGAACGGATTGCAGGAACTTTATCTAAGTTATCAGGATTTGTTAATCGATTGTAAAGCTAACAGTTTTTCACCTTTTCGAGGTAATATGAATGAATGATACAGAACAGGCACCTCAAATATGAAAAATTATGGTTTTTTGGCATTTTGCAACTTAAATAATAAACAAACAGAGCCTTTTTTGCAAAATCAGCCTCGACAGATCTCTTAAGAATTTAATTAGCTTTGATTTAAGAAAAAAAGATGAAATCGGATAAAAATTGTAGGCTCTGCATCATTTTGAACCCCAATTTTCTAATTCGCCGCACTGTGCGTACGTTTATTAGATAGTTTCTTAATAGCATCTTTAACTTGAGCCGAATTAATCTGTACGTTGCTACCAATCCATTCCATGCCAC
The DNA here is from genome assembly GCA_932195095.1 of Andricus curvator. NCBI lineage: Eukaryota > Metazoa > Arthropoda > Insecta > Hymenoptera > Cynipidae > Andricus > Andricus curvator. The sequence continues at coordinate 52,974 of CAKNYM010046581.1, forward strand.
GAACGTTATTATCCACAACCGGTAATACATCATGATCAGAAACACTATCAAAGTAATCCGCAAAAGCCTGTACAATCTCATTTTCTTTACTAAATTCTGTGTCATTAAACATAATAATGCCAAGTATACGTGATTCAATTTTTAGCTTTGAGGTTATGTTCCACACTTTCGAGGGATCCTTTTTTAAAGCATCCTCAGCATGTGATATCTGTTTAATCAGATCACTAGAAGTCAGTCTTTTTATTTTTAGTTTAATTTCTTCAAGTAATGTGACATCAAATACGTCTATACTAATCCTGTTTCTCAGTTTCTCTTTTATTTTGATGCAATTTTTTAATTCGTTAGAAAACCAAGTCGGAATCTGGTGTTTTGATTTTTCACTTTTAAACCTTGGAATAAAATTATCAATTTCTTGTAAGAGTTTGTCATAAAAAAATTTACAGGCTTCCTCAGAGTTATCGATCTCGTACAACTGTGTCCAATCAATTTCCATAATATTTAAATACAACTGAACAAAATCTCCACCTTTGTAATTAAAATTCCCTATTCTACCCAACTTAAACTTATGGTTTTTGACAGTGTAGGTAAAATGCATTAAGATATGGAGCGTGGGATGATGATCATCTTCTGGTACCATAGTGACACTTAGAGGTTCTATAGTAGATATGTAGCTCGAAAAAACTAGGTCCAAGCATCTATTATTTTTATTAAACACATTGTTATATTGGGTTATATCCAAAGACTGAGCAAGTACAAGAATATCATCTGTCTTATGATCCGTCATAAGTCACTGCGATGAGGCAAAAAAATTCTTTACATCAAAATCTCCTGCTATAAGTATTTTAGAATCGTAAACGCTATATACCTCGTCCATTGCATTAGCAAATGAAACAGATTCCTTCATAGATATGTAAGGTGGAATGTAGACCGCAAGTACAATGACAGAGAATGTTTTCGCTGAAGCCTTGACTGCAACCATATTAATATTGGGAGAGGAGCATTTAATAACATCTAAATTTAATTCTATACATTTTAATTCAACGTTTATAGCAATTAGTGAGCCCCCAACCTTAGTTATGCCTTCCCTATCATCAGGGAAGCAGATATAATTGTTCCTATCAAAAAGCTCAGACGAAAGTACATTTGAATTTAATCAAGTTTCAGCGAATATGGTATAAATATGTCATACTTATTAGCCAGTGAAAATAACCTGACCTGCTCACTCTTCGTATTTAAACCTCTAACATTTTGATAATAGATACTTCGCTTCCTGATTTTGTTGTTTTTATTCTCCTTCCCGGGGAGTTGATTTCTTGACAGCTTGCTTCACTATTACTGGAGTTCCTTGTCGATAGGCTATCCGCAGGTTCATTTCTCCTTTCAACGTCCGATATTGGATTTCCAGAGCTAGTTGTCGTAGTTTCTCTTTCTGTGCAGTTGTTCGGTCGGGAGTTATTCTTATACTTTTTAGAATCCTCGTCGGAAATTCTGACGCTAGTGTCATCTTGACAGGTCTTGGGTTCGGCTGATTCTGCATAGATTTACCAACTCTATAAAAAGTGACTTCGTCAATCTTGACAGTAGGGTCAATACGTGAGATTAAATTAGTTATCATCTCAGACTCACGTATTTCTGTTTGGACTGCACTACCAGATTCTGAAATTTCTTTCAATCCAAAGATCATGACCTTATTCTTTCTACTGTATCTATCTTCCATTTAAGCTATGTTCTGTTTAAGCAGGTTGATGCCAATGGGGGTGGTGCCAGCCTGTGATGAACCTGCTTGTTTTTCGTGCACTAATATTTCAACTTCATCCACTTTTTCCTCCAATTTTGAGGTTTTTGACTCTACTTCACAAACTCGACCATCGATAGCCTTTTGGTCTGTTTTAAATACCTCTATCGAATTCTTAACTTCTGTCATACTGTCAATGACTCCATCCATTTTCAGCTCGAACTTTGCAAACTTTGAATTAAGTAGATCTGTAATGGCCACATAATCTACCGTCTCGTCATTTTGATTTTGTATTGAATCAGCAGGGGAGCTTGAACAGGAACCACAGCACACAACAAACGCCCCGTTCCTAACTTTGCTTAAACTTTTTATACGCACAATTTAATGACGGTGCATAATTCACTGAAAGTGCACTATTATCCTGCGTAGAGCACACTTTGTAAAGATGTATAATACACCAGAATTAATCGCAATAAATCAAAACAAGTTATTCCTAATACACAGTGTCACATGTACGGCGAATGTTTTCTCCCTTCTCTCTCTCATTTCTATTTCTTTCTACACTCGCCGTCCGCCAGAGTAGATCGGAGGCGAGATCATCTGGTTAGACCAATGTTTTCATGCACAGTATCACCTATTGAGGTTCGTTTCCATGCCAAACTTTGCAATATATCATTAAGTAAAGTGTTCCTTTCAGATTTTGGAACCTATTATCTTAACACGCACTTCAACATGGCCAGAACAATTTGGGCCGCAATACAACGTCCCAGACCCGAGATAATAACAACAATGAGTAAACTAATGCCGAGCACACTGTGACGAAACTCTCCATTTTCCGCCAGTTTCATCTTCCCCCATTTTCATACTTCTGAAGCATGCAAAGTGTCCATGCCCGAAACGCAAGGCGTTCATGCTTTTTCAGCAGGAACCTCATGCTTTAGAGGCATGAGTAGCACAGGGCAGGGGCATGTAATAGCTCACCGTCCGAAAGCAAGACTTTTACGGTTCTAAGCTGTGAAACTCTTGCCTTTAGTTTCCAGGCCACGAGAGCTGGAAGGGAGAATGCAGTTGCAATAAAATGTTTAATAACAAAATTGTTTTTTTATAGGATGCGCACTTTTTTAAATTATAAAAACAAGACAATGCAAATACTTTTGTTTCAACACCAATGCATATTATGAATTTTAATAATATAGATTTATTGAAATGATACATTATTCAGGGTAGTTGAGGATAAAATTTAATGCAAAATAAGAAACAAATATTAAAGTTATCATGATAAATAAAATTTGTACTTCATTTTTCAATATCTAAATTAGCAATCTCAGGCACGTGTATCACACGCTATTTTTTGCAACGCCCGTCCGAAAAAGTTGTTAGGAGGAGGTAACGAAAAATACTTTCTTCAAGTGAAATCTAAATTTATTTCAAGAAGATACCAACAGCAGTGTTTAAAGTTACCTATGCCAGTGTCTAAAGTACCTCATCTCAAAAGTGCGCAGGCGCAGCTTTTTCACCAGTGCCTAAAGTAAGCCATCTTCAAACTGCGCATGCGCGAAAATTGTTCGCACACAGTCTACTCAAATAAGGTCCTTTAGGCACAATTTAGAAGCATGAAAACGTCAACTTTTGAGGTGGGTGTTGTAAAAATAAATATAATATACATTCGATATAATAATGTTAAACCTAATGTAGAAAAGTTCGCATTTTGGACAAAATCGAGTGCGAAGCACGAGACACGTGATGAGAATGTGTTCGTTAAAGCCGAAGGAGCTTTAACAAAAGAGAATTCACAATCACTAAATTACAGCTGTTTTTTTTTTCACCTTTAACTTTGAAAAGTCTGTGCATAAATATGTGGGAAGTACAGAGACCGAGCGCGCAACGCGAGGTAAATACATTATCGAGCGCGAAGTGCGAGATAAATATATTATCGAGCGCGAAGCGCGAAAAAACCACAGTAGCGCGCCCTGGGCGCGCTCAAACTTTCGAGCAGCGCGCGATGAGAATGTGATGAGAATGAGAATGAATGCGATGAGATTTTTTAAATATAATTCGAAGTAATACTCCAATTCAATATTGGCCGTACATATATAACGCAACGGGTTTAGGGCCTGAGAGGAGGGGTTTGTCGCCGAAAAATTGCGAATTATTTAGTTAGCAGTTATGAAAGAGCTCATTTTGTTGAAAACACGAAATCTGCCAATTGAAAATTGACGAAAATCTGTATTTCTTTATAACATTTATTTAAATTAATAACAAATAATGTCACCTGACACAGTGTCCTAATAAATAGGGTCCTTTCTGAGTCACTAGCAGTCGATTTTGTAATAAACAAAAAATCATAACAGAAATAGTTTATAAAATGGAAAGTTATTGTTCTTTAATAAAATATCTTAAGGATCTTAATAAGTTCTTTACAGTCAATTCCATTGAAAAAAACTAAATCTGCTGTCTAAATTAATTCTGAATTGTAAAAAAATAAAACCCGTGTTCATTAATCAACAATGATAATATTAGAATATATCCCCCCCCCCCCCAACCTGAATCAACGGTGTGACACGTCAACTTTATTAATTCATGTCTGCACGTCTTTCACAGTAAAAGCATGCGCTCCAGCAAACGGTGGCGGCCATATTTTCTCCCAAGTAAGCACTTCTCTACCTGGAGGTTGAGACTAAAGTCGGGTCCAAAAGTCGAAGCTCCTCACTTTTTTTGATTAGAACTCGCACAAAAAAAATCTCTGAAATGTCTAATAAAAAGCATCTTAAAAGTCCCAAAAAGCAGGGGTTTTCGGCCTCCTTTTTCAAGGGTCCACTTTGATCTAGTCCCAGAAGGAGGGCGACGTTAGGAAAAATCTGACAAAATTCACAGATATTCTTTGAATATTCCGGAATACAATGCATTCTTTAAAATGCTGATTGATTTACAAACATTTTATCTTGAGATCGAGTGAAGATAGGAAGCCGTTCAGTGGCTCCAAATGTGCAGTTTTGCTATGCGATTGCAGTGCAATTATTTAATTTATGATTTTTTTTATTATGTAGGGATACATTCGATATGCTTTTGCATATTTCTGACTTTAATCAGTATGGGCGTGTGGCCAGCCCAGCGGGACAAGTGGTAGCAAAAAAAGTACCCTTTCTATGACAATAGTAATTCTAGAAGCAAGCCAAAGGCCCCAAACGGATGTGGTTGAACGAAGCAGGGCCGTCTCAACGTCTTCAAGATGCATTTACAGAACGGGTCCTCAGAAAATCGAAACCCAATTGTGAATATTAACCCGATCAAGAATATTTTCAGTAGAAAAAAATTTAAAAAAAAACTTTCTTCTAAATCTCCTACAATCCTGGATATTCTTTAAACTGACTTAAATTTTGTTATGAAATCCACATTATTTTTTAATGTTCCAGAAATCTTCATAAACATTCACGGAAGCGTAATTTTTCAAAATGAAAAATTATTAAAATTTTTCCCGAGAATCTTTACAACATTTTTATATTGTTATGAAACCTTCAAAAATCCTTAAGAAACTTAAAAAATTTATTTTAAATGTAAGAAAATCTATATCAACAAATCATAAATTTTTTTAGATTTCGAAATAAAATTTGCAAGTTATTTGAGATATTTGATTGGTTTTCACTCTAAAAACAGCCTATTCACTGTCAAACGATTCCTTTCACTATTAAAGGATTTTCTATTCAAAATTGGCATGAGAGGAAATCCTTTCACAGTTAAAGGATTGTCGTTTCAAATTCTATCCTTTAACTGTGAAAGGATTTCCTTTGATCTTGAAGTGAAATCTATTGTCGGACAAAAGGAAGAATAATTTAAAGGTTAAAAGAAAACTGTTTGTTGGAAGACTTTACCCTGTTTCAGTGATTTTTGTTTGTGCGAGTTTCAATGAAAAAAAGTGAGGGGCCTCGACTTTTGGACCCGACTTTAATTACATCGCAAGGCAAAAGCACGCGCGACGGGGCACGGCGCGAAATGGAATGTGTTGAGTCTGGAATCAACATGGATTCATTAATCGTGAAAAAATGCCGTACCTATGCCGTATATATTTTTCCAATTTATTATTTCGATATTACATTTGAATCGTAATACGTGATTTCTATTTTAAACTCTGCGTTAGCCATCACACACGAAATTTTGCTGGTAAGTTACGGAATAGACTAAAACTTCCTCACCAGGCGTTTCTATGCCACGAAAACAGGCCACTCGCAAACATTGCTGTGGGTATTCTAGCGAGGCCTGGTAACTGCCTCTCAGTAGATAATGGCCATTTTCTACACTGTGTTGTCGGTCAATTAAAAGGAAAAAAGAACAAGATTTTTCGGAAAAACCTCTATGTACAGGCTGATTGCCTTTAGATTATCTGGTAAAAACAGTACATCGAACAAATCATCCTTGCGAACGTATTTTGAATGATGCTGAACCTCGAGTCGTTTGAAGCACCTTAAATCATTAAGCATAAGTATCTTTATCGCCGAACGACTCCACTTTACCGGATAAGGGCCTGTGAAAATATTACTTTACTAAGGCGGGCTTAGAATCACCGTATGAATTAATTCACATTCAGTAACAATCCGCAGCTACATCCAACTTTATTAGAAGTACTCAAGTTTCCCTGGACCTTTGACCAAGGGAGAGACAAAAAAACCATCTTCCCAAATACAGCTGGTTTTTCGATTGTCGAGTTTGAATGTAGACATTCGATATCATCGCGTATACACAGTCATCCTCTGCGTCAAACCTCCCTATCGGCATTAGTTAAACGCAGTGAAGACATAACCTACTGAATTGATTCAAATTAGAGATATTTAGTTGAACTACACTGTAAAAAAAGTTGGTGTGAATTTACATCCTGCGACGATGGAAATAATTCGATCGGTTTGGCACATAGTAAATAAGCAGAATTCTGGAAAAATATGTGGCGAGCAGTTCTCGCCACATACGCGTCACACTTCCTAGTCTTCACCGCACGCACTAGGAAGCCACGGGTCCTCGAAGCCGTTGTCGCACCGCTGTAATTGCGCGGATCACATGGTGCACAGCTGCTCTGGACGTCTCCGCCAAGGACCAGCGACGGGTGTACAGTGGCAAGCAAACTGTGCTGCGCACGCGTCGACTGCTGCGCACGCATCGACGTCCAGACCAGAGCCGCCTGGCTTTAAAAGCAGGCACGCACGAGGCAGCAGGGGAGAGCGCCGGCGACCGCGAGTAGAGACACCACGGCAAGTGGAAGGCCGGGTGTGCTCGTGAGGTTTCTCTCTCTTTTCTAGCTCTTCCTCTTTCCCTTCCACCTTTAGACCGGCTCGAGTGGTGAAGCAATGGGTGCTCCCATATTCACTCCTCGGGTTTCGGTGAATCGTGGCACTAGGTGCTCCTGGACACGCTTTGCCTAGAGATCCTTGTGGGTGTATCCCTTGCTGTCCCCACCCCAGGAGCTCGGCCAGAGTAACGCAGCAATGGGCGCTCCCATATGCGCTCCTCAGGCAATGGTCAGCCGTGGCATCAGGTGCCCCTGAACATGGCCTACCTCGGAAACTCCTGGGTGGGGCCCTGACGAACACCTTCTGCGGGAACCGACCTGGGCACCGGAGCAACGGGCGCTCCTGTATCCGCTGCCCAGGTATCGATGTGTCGTGGCCTTAGGTGCTTCTAAACACGACCCATCTCGGTCACCCTCAGAAGGGATCCCTCGTGGGGAACCCGGCTTCCTAGACAGGGCAATGGGTGCTTCCATACCTGTCCTCGAAGTAACGGCACACCACGGCATCAGGCACTCCTGAACGTGCTGTGTCTCGGTCATCCTCCCAGCTAGCGACCTCTGCAGGACCCGTCCAAATCTCCCTGCCACCATTAGTAAGACCTTGGATGTTCCGTCCCGTCCCCTACCAAACCCGTTCCTGACATTTACCTATGGTAGGGCTACGATGTGGGCTAGGCCAAGGCACCCTGACCGTTTTCGTATTACGTAGGGGGAGACGGTTTTCCGTGCAGCAACTCGCGTCATCTAGCCTTGGGTTTTCCAGTTACCTAGGGAAAATAATCAACGCGTTTACATTCTGCTTACAGGATTAACTTCCACGGACCGTTAAACGTCACCTGCGGACACCGACCACGTTTACCGACGGCGCGAATGACACTTGCGCACAACTGCGTACCCCGACCACGCGCAGTTATGGCGGCAATAACACCTGCGCACTCGCTCTCTGTCTGTTTTCCACTCACACATACGCACACATACGCACACACTCACACATGTATTAGGCTTAAGGTTTATTTGAGTAAATTTAGTTTTGAAGTTTCACCGAACATTCCCGTTTTACATTTATTTCCACACGTTCTACCCTGCCCCACTTTCAGGACCTTGGACAGATGAAGCTCTGGCAGGACAGCGGGGTAGGATCGTTACAAATACATATTTTTCTTCTTAACTTGCATCCGCCGTAAAGAAATACATGCAGGACGTAAACTTTCCGTCGTCGACCGTGAAATTACATACGGGTCGTAAATCAGCACAAAAATTATCAGATGAGCCACTGTCCGAAATCTCGTTTGTGTTCTCGTTTGTGTTCAACTTTTATAATCGAAAAGATATTTCTAGGTTTAGTTCGCCAAAAACTTTTCGGTTATTCAAATTTCAATATTTTTTTTATCTGTGACTTATTCATAATGATTCCTGACTGACAAATTTCCCTGACTTTAATCTAATTTGTAGGTTTTCTCTAACCTGTGGTCAGCTTGCTACGACTCACAACTGTTCGCAGAGGTGCAAATATTTTAGAGCTATTTTCTGTATTTAAGGGAGAAAACGGAATGTAACCATTTGACAGTCTCAAACTTTATAAATCAAAGCGACATAACGTGCAAAACAACATAAACAAGAATGCAAACAAACGAAATGCGCACCCATTGGTAAGAGGCCGTTCGGGCGTCTCCGGAACTCATCGTTTGGCACGAATTACACTTGCTAGTCCCGAATGGTCGAAATTTATGTCCTGCACATTATTCTGCGGCGTTCGTCCGTTCGGACTTACTCCCTCTCCATAGAAAAGCTCTCATCGTGAAAAATTACATATACTTTCGTAGACTTAAAGTCCCAAGTAAATTTATCGCCTTACGTACAAGATGTACTAATATTTTTGCCTAATATTTGCCTAATAAACTAATATTTTTGATTATAATATAAATGTAAAAGTACAAGGAAACTATCCACCTAGAAACACTACCCGAATCGGGTAGTGTCACGCCTACCCTGAAAGGGAAATGGCTTGATGGTATACTACTACTACTACTACGTAAACTTACTATTTCCCACGCCGACCAAATAATTTCCATCATCGGACGTAGTAATTTTACAGTCGACTGCAAATAGAACAACCTTCGTTCTATTTTAACATTGTTACCTCAAGTAAAATCACACTAGATTGCAAATAAGTACCGTAGTATCGTAAATTAATCAGTTTATATACTGTAATTTAAAAATACATTGCACGTATAATTACTAGCTGATTGTAAATATCACCAAAGCTTTTTTTACAGTGTATCTGTAATTCTTTACAATTTGAAATAAGTATGTGCTTCTTTTTCTCTTCGTGCAAATCGCGCTATTCGAAGACAGTTTTTTATTTTGAAAAGAAAGTGTAAGAAACCATCGGGGTGCCTTTTTTCATGGCATCGTCCTTGCCTTCTCTGAAGATGTACCCTAATGAACAGGGATGTATCATTCAAACTTATTCGTCGTTGTGAAAATTGCGCTCTGAAATAAATATGAATATATACGTCTTTGCAGGAGATTATTGAACGTTTCTTAATTTGCATCATTAAAATTTTAATTAAATGATTTTCAAAGTATCTAACCATTATCAAAGTATTTATAAACTATATGAAATATACAGTATGGCCAAATTCATGCTAGTCATCCATGAGTGCGAGAGACACGCGCTTATGCATCATCTGCCAGTGTCTCACTCGCAAATACGCTTCCCTATGGCTGGTATGAACTTTTTACGCCTTACGGTATAATAAGTGTAAATCGAATCCATTTTAAATCAGGTAGGTTATACGCTTTTAGTCGCAGAATATCTTATCGATGGAATATGTTGCTTTTATAGAGGAAATTAGGTGAGACGTATTTTTTCGATCTGAACAAAAAACAATTCCCATGAAGTTACGAGTATTTCAACTTTGATGAATGTTTTTCGGAGTCCGTCGGCAAATTTTTAAAAGATTTAAAATTGATAAAATAACGACGATTTGTTAGAAAATATAAAATTTCGAATGTAATAAAGAAACCATACTTATATTTTTTGTCAATTTTTGGTTGAATTTGGCACAATGTTTGTGGACAGGAGATTTTTTTCTGCAAAAAATCGATTTTTTACATTTTTCTCGAAAACAACGAACTTTTAAGGTGAAAGTTTGCACGTGCAGAAAGTTTCTATGAAAATTCCTCTCGTTCTTTTGTTATATCTTGCATCGTTTACGAGAATATAAAAAATACTATGCAAAAAATCGAAAAGTCAAATTTCGAACCAAACGACGTGAGATACGGAAAAAGGTTTTAGCAAGGAATTGCAGCTTTTAAAAAGTACTACAAAATTTTTAAAACCATTTTTTGATAGGATTTGTCGTTTTGCTTTCATTTATCGAAAATACTATGAAACAAATCGAAAATTCAAATTTTGAGCCAAACGACGCGAAATATGGGGAAAAGTTTTTGAAGGAATTTCAGCGTTTAAAATTTTCTACAATATTAATTTGAATAATCTTTTGACAGAACCCGTCGCTCTCAATTTATTTATCGAAATTGAGAAACAAAAATCGAAAATTCGAATATTACGCCAAAAGAAGGGAGATACGTAAAAAGTCTAAAGGAAGACTGGAATTGTGAGAATTGAGGGAATTTGTAGAATTCAAGGAATTCAAATAATTCAGGGAATTTAAGTTATTAATAAGTTAAGTAATTATGAGAACTCCAGGAATTCAAGATTCAAAGAATTCCTTAAATTTACAGAATTCCTTGAATTCACAGAATTCCTCGAATTCACAGAATTCCTCAAATTCACAGAATTCCTCGAATTCACAGAATTCCTCAAATTCACAGAATTCCTCAAATTCACAGAATTCCTCGAATTCTTCGAATTCCTCGAACTCCTTGAATTTACAGAATTCCTTGAATTCACAGAATTCCTTGATTTCATAGAATTCCTTAGATTCACAGTATTCTTTGAATTGACAGAATTCCTTGAATTCTCATGATTACTTACATTCTGTGAATTCTTTGAATTTCATGAACTTTAAGAATTCAAGGAATTCCTATAGGATTCCTTGAAAACTCTTAATTACTCATATTCTCTGAATTCCTTAAACTCTATGAATTCCTTGAATTCTTTAAATTCCTTAAATTCGCTGAATACTCGGAATTCTCAAAATTCCTAGAAATCTATGAATTCCTTGAATTCTATTAATTCTCTGATTTCCTTGAATTCGCTGAATTCCTTAAATTCGCTGAATGCCATGAATTCTCAGAATTCCTTGGATTATCTTAATTTCTTGAATTTTTCGAATGTGGTGAGCCCACACTTGTAGTAGTTATTTACTAAAAGAAACTATCCACCTAGAAACACTACCCGAATCGGGTAGTGTCACGCCTACCCTGAAAGGGAAATGGCTTAATGGTATACTTACTTACATGAATGCCTCCAATTCTAGGAATTCCTCGAAATCTATAAATTCCTGAATTCCTTGAAAGTGATTGTGTGTAAAGTGACATTGGGTAGGGTCGGCCTCAGGCTCACGGATTTTCAAAATTGTGCACATGTTAAAACTCTTTATCCCATTAATTCTTTAGAATTAGGAATTTTTTGGCTAAAGTCTAAAAAATGTTTATTATCTAAAAATCGAACTTTGAGCTGCAAAACCTTCGGAGTGATGCGTATAGTTTTGATGTTCGGAACCAATTATGAATTTTGGTTCGAAAAAGTGCTTAAAATTAGGCCAATTTATATGAAATGATAAAATGAGAATACCAGTAAGTTTTTAGTCATAGAGGAACTCGCTATTGTTGTTTTTATGCAAGTTAAACTTTGGAATCTGTCGAATTTTAGACTAATTATTTAAGTTTAGCATGGGGCGTGGGTCGTGAGGCGTAGCCATATGTGTGGTTTACCGAGTTTCTACTGGGAGCTGGTGTAATTTTCATAGATGGCAGTTGCTCCCAGTGAGACCCTGCGGTGGTTATTTAACCTTCTTTTAAATTATATATCAACCACAGCAGGGTCCCGCTGGGAGCAACTACCATCTATGAAAATGACAATGTATCCCAGTAGAACCGCGGTAAATCCCACCTATGGCCACGTCTCACGGCCGTGCTATATGTGTGTGTGTGTGTTAAAAATATGTTAAACAACCGCCCCAGGGTTCCACTGGGAGCAACTGCCATCCACAAAAATTACACTAGCTCCTAGTAGAACCACGGTAAATCACACCTATGGCTATGTCTCACGACCGTGAGATGGGTGTCAATACGGCACAATGAAGTAAAAACAACAGGCCAGAAAAACCGTCGTGTGTCTTCAGGCCACGGAGCGACCCAGGGATGACAGTTCTCTGCATCCATCTCGCAAGTACCTTGGCATGTTTTTGGCACCCGGGTATGGATTTGAGGTTAGGAACCAGTGATAGCTTGGCACCTCCGAGAGCACCGATTACAAGAACAATTATTTTAACCAAATATTTTAGGTACAGTGCCGCAACTCCTTTTTAAGGTCTCAATATCTCATCTCCTTTTTTGTCTCCTTGGCTTTGATTTTGTAGTCGACCAGTGCCGAGAATTCCATCAAGAACATAGTTCATTTCTCGAAGTCCTGGAAAACGATGTCAGGCCTCGAGTGTGAAATGGAGACTGCTGTCCGAAAATCGTAGTTCCAGAAAATTCGGCAGTTCTAGTTTTGGATAATTCACTCGATCTCTCTCGGAGCGTTCAATGACAGGGTCTCGTCCAGTGCCGTAAGAGTGACATAGATGGTAGTAAGCCAGTCTTAAGGCCGCATGACACGCTCTGCACCTATCCCTGGGAACTTCTTGATGTAAGATAAGGCTACGATATACTAAGTTGAAAATTACAACATCCTGACACGCCTTAATGAAACTCTTTGTGCCTGAATTAAGTAAAAGTTTCCGTGCATTTTCTGATCGAGTAGTTGTCGGCGGAAGCTTTCGACTTCTGCTTTCTTTACCTGACCTTTTAGGACTGAGGCATCTAGATGGAGTAATGCATAAGTGGGTTAATATAAGAGGTAGGTTAAAATATGTCACCTGCTCTGTGGCTTTGTTAAGGTCTTAAGGTTTTGCTAGAGTATATTTAAGAAGTATATCTGAAGTATAGCTGACGTATATATATCTGTAAATTATAGCTCACGTATGTCAGAAGTATAAATAAAGAATGCTTAAAGTAGAGGGAAAGTATTACTATAGTAGGTATAGCTGAATTATATTCATAGAATAAAAAGATAATATGAAATAAGTACAAGCTTTGTGTTCCTGATGATGAGATTGAAGACCTGAAATACATCAAATAAGAGATCCAGAATCATGATTTTCACAGCATAAAAAAATATTATTTTCAACTTTTTAATTTAGCAAAACTTATGAAATTCTTTATATTATTAAAAATATAACATTAGGTCTTTTATCTAAATAATAAATTAGTCAAATTTTTCCATGCAATAACAATGTTATGGTTAGGAATCAAAGATTACTAGATCTCTTACCCACATATAGAAAATGATAATAAGAAGGATATAAGCTTCTCATATACATCTTCTTGCTTCAAGGAATCTCCATATAAAGTTGAAAAACTGAACGGTTGAATTTTAACTCCGAAGTAGATTTCTTGAGAACAACATGGCACGAATTTTGTTCGACCTTAAAATAATTTATTAACTGGCTTTTTTATTACACTTGGGAACAATATTCGTTGCACATTTTTTTCAAAAGGTTATTTAAAAGCTTGGTCACTACCGAGTGAAATTTCTGCTTTTAGTGCCTATTTTTGAGAACGTACTTTTTGGCGTGTCGGCAGAATTGAGCAGAATGGAGAAATTTCGCGTAAAACTCGGCAAAACCGGTCAGGAAATTAGTAATAAATAAGTAGCGGTAGTGTTCAGACAGTTTGAAAAGAAGATTTAAATGTACAGATGCTGTGTGGAAAAATTGTTCCGGACGTTTTTACTGACGAGAAAAAACAGCAACTTGTTCATTATTGCAATGACTGGATCGAGATTGCCAAAAATTCAAAATTCTCAAAAGGATGATAACTGGTGATGAATCCTGGATTTACGAATATGACTTTGAAACAAAAATTCAGAGTGAAGAGTGAAGCACCCTGGTTGGCCGCGCAGAAAAAAAGCTTTTAAGAGTCGTTTGAGAATAAAGACCTTGCTTTTCGCGTGGATCCTGCATCAGGATGTGGGCGGAGGCTGACGTCATCTGTTTCTAAACGCTAATAACGTTTTTTGGGGGAATCGGTTCTAAATAGTCTCCTGTGTAAGGCTCGCAACGACCTTCCAAATATTGTAATCTTATGCAACTTTTCATATGCCTAAAATTTTTATATCATATTTTTGAATATATGAAGAATGATAATTTCAACCACTAATAAATGAACAAGAATGTAGAAGCTTAAATATATTGACTTACAATTTCCAGAACAAAATCGAAGGCGTAAAAATCGGATAGATTTTGCATTTTAAAGTCCATAAGACATAAAACTTGCTTGAGAAAGTACTAAAAATAAGTTCATTTTCGAAAAAAATACATATACATTTATTTGTTTCTGAAAACGGTTTAGTGAACATGCGTGATTAAAATTGAATAATGTGATTTTTTGGGCCACCATAATGTATATTAAATTTCGATCGGATTATTCTAACAGTGTATGTTGGAAAAATGAATTGAAATGTAACAAATTTTTAAGTTTTGTGCCCCCTGTTGCTCTCAAAATGTTTTCTCCAGACTTTTTATAATTACATTGAAATCTACTACATTTCTTTTGCATATCTTCCAATTTTCATTAAAAACCATTCGCTTTTCTGGCTTTTACAGATTTTTGATTGCAAAATGGTATTTTCTCTCACTTTGAGACGGTTATTTGATCAATTATTATTGTTTATTCATTGGTGCTTTCACTTTATACATATTAGGGTGGTCCAAAAATGCATTGAAATTTTTTTTTCTCGAATTTTTATGAATAACACCCGGAACTTCGTGCGAGTCCAAACAAAAATGATTCCATTTAAAAAAATGATATATAGAGGTGGTGCAAGCACCAAGAAGTTTAACACGTATTTCCAATAAGAAAAAAAGAGGTTTCTGTAAATTTTATTCAAAATCCTCAATATTAGCTGAATCGAGGTGAAACTCAAAATTTATCTTCATAATTAATCATAGAATACGAATAAAATATTACTTTTCAAACATCACCCCCATAAGCCTATTTTCTAGGATCCCAAAAAAACCCCATGAGTGAAAATTATTGTTTTTAGCAATTTTCTCGTAGAATAGAGTTAGAAAGTCGCGGTTTTTTATATCATATTTTTGAATATAAAGAATGATAATTTCAATCACTAATAAATGAACAAGAATGTAGAAGCTTAAATATATTGATTTACAATTTCCAGAAAAAAATCGAAGGCGTAAAAATCGGATAGATTTTGCATTTTAAAGTCCATAAGACATAAAACTAGCTTGAGAAAGTACTAAACATAAGTTCATTTTCGAAAAAAATACATACACATTTATTTGTTTGTGAAAAGGGTTTAGTGAACATGCGTGTTTGAAATTAAATAATGTGATTTTTTGGGCCACCATAATGTATATTAAATTTCGATCGGATTAATCTAACAGTGTATGTTGGAAAAATGAATTGAAATGTAACAAATTTTTAACTTTAGTGCCCCCTGCTGCTCTCAAAATGTTTTCTCCTGACTTTTTATAATTACATTGAAATCTACTACATCTCTTTTGTATATCTTCCAATTTTCTTTAAAAACCATTCGCTTTTCTGGCTTTTACAGATTTTTGATTTGAAAAATGGTATTTTCTCTCACTTTGAGACGGTTATTTAATCAATTATTGTTTATTCATTGGTGCTTTCATTTTATACATATTAGGGTGGTCCAAAAATGCATTGCAAATTTTTTTTCTTGAATTTTTATGAAGAACACTCGGAATTTCGTGCGAGTCCAAACAAAAATGATTCCATTCTTTTAAAATGATATTTAGAGGTTGTGCAAGCACCAAGAAGTTTAACACGTATTTCCAATAAGAAAAAAAGACGTTTTTGTAAATTTTATTCAAAATCCTCAATATTAGCTGAATCGAGTTGAAACTAAAAATTTATCTTCATAATTAGCCATAGAATACGAATAAAATATTACTTTTCAAAGATCACCCCCATAAGTCTATTTTCTAGGATCCCAAAAAAACCCCATGAGTGAAAATGATTGTTTTGAGCAATTTTCTCTTAGAATAGAGTTAGAAAGTCGCGGTTTTTTATTCAAATTCTTCACTTTCGGCCCAATTTTCCATTAGAGCGAGGTAACACCTAATTAATGTTAACAAAAATAATTGTTTCAAAAATTTATTATCATTGTTAATCATATTCTCTTTGAATAATGCTAGAACTTGCGGTTTTTTCTGAAATTTTTAACTATTTGTCTATTTTTCACTTGGAGTGACTTAATAATTAACCAAATTTAGCAAAAATAATGGTTTATACAAATTATTGTTGTTCACAACTATCTTCATCTATATCAATGCCAGATAGTTGCGGTTTTCTTCTGAAATTTTTAACTTGTCCTTTTTTCACTTAGTGAGGTAATAATTAATGCAAGTTAACAAAAATAGTTGGTTAAACAATTTATTATTGTTGATAACTATCTTCTCCTAGATAAGTGCTAGAAAGTTGCGGTTTTTTTCTGAAACGTTTAACTTTGATTTACCTTATTCAGTTATGAACAAATAATAAATAAACATTGGAGGGAATTATATTTTAAACAATCTCTTTCTTTTTTGTGAATATATTTTGCTGAAATAAAACAGATATTTGAAATATGCTTCAAATTTTCTACATGGATCATATTGAATACAACTTTTCCTTGAAGTAGTTACTGAGAGACTTCGGTGAGGTGTCAGAGATGCAGCAAATGTCCGAAAACTTCTTTCTGTCCCTTTTGCATGTAACACCTGTGTAATGGGTATATACCTGAGTTCAGGAAACATTGCATTGCTTTGTAAAGGATTTTCACAGTCTATCAAGATTTGGAGTCAGTATTCCTTTCTGAGTTCGACTGCAAACATCTGGCGTGGATAGTTATGTCTGCGCGGTTGTATATCGAACGCAGATTGCGTGAAAAAATCGATGTAATTGATTATATGGATCGGGAAAATACCGGAAGTAGATTACCATACAATTCACCAGTGGTTCGGGTTGTCCTTTATAATCATCGTGCAGTTTTAGTGTTAAATGAAGTGAATAGTTTTTGGACCAAAGCACGCTTACCTGTGCAAAGTGACCAACACTGTATAAAAAAAAAAAGATTTATTTGGGAAATACCGTATTCTCCAAAAGAGTTCAAATAGTCAGCCGGAAATGCAACAAAGGAATGAGAACGATTTCAAGCAGTTGCTAAGTGAATTCTTTGATATAGCTTTAGCAGACGTTCTTTCTCGCACTGATATTTTTAAAGAAGATAAACAATTTCTGATACTTCAAAGAGAAAAAGGACGTGAAGGATACATGGCTGAAGTTGAAAAATCTTTACAAGAGAAAACCAAAAATCAGGATAAGCGTATCGAAGAAGAGTAGGGCATATGTTGTCGAGTTGATGAAGAACAGAAACATGCAGGTGTGTCATTTAATCATAATTTGAAAATAAGTTATTCTCAAATTGAAAATATTCTCACAACTACCAGTAAGTAAATCACAAACTTTTCTGAAAATTTGAAGTCGTTTCAAATAAGGATAAAAGTGCCAAGAAAGTTCCATTATATTTATTTTTGATGTTTAAACATCTTAGACCTCGATATGGGGAGTCGCGCCTGAGTCGAGTGAAACCACGACTCGAATGTGTAACGCAGGCCTCCGACACAAGCGTTGTACCGCGTATCAGAGACACTAAAGGAGCTCTCCCCCCTCCCCCCTCTTTTCCTCTCTCTTTTTCGCTCTCTTACTCCCCCCCTCTCTCTCCAAGTTTTAATTTTGACTACCGACCCCCCTTTCAAACCGTTGTCATTGTGCTTGGAAAGTGACCCAAAAACTGCAAAATAGCATTTTTCTATTAAATTCATACTAAAAACTGTATTCTTTGGATTTTTTTTACAAGAATTATTTTTAATTGATAAGGGACGAGTTTCTAAGTATTTTGTAATAAATTTTAAATTATTCAAACAATCATTATTTGTTTATTATTTAAACAA
This sequence comes from Andricus curvator, assembly GCA_932195095.1. NCBI lineage: Eukaryota > Metazoa > Arthropoda > Insecta > Hymenoptera > Cynipidae > Andricus > Andricus curvator. The sequence goes on from CAKNYM010046581.1 coordinate 71,200, forward strand.
TTTCCATTTTTTTAAACAATCTTTCTCCCTCAAATTGCAACAAGTTATTATTCTCTGGAATTTATATCTCGAAAATAATAATTTTCCACGTCTTACAGAGCAAAACATATTTTGTAAACAAATAATAATTGTTTATACAATTGTAAAATATTTAAAAAATATTTGGAAACTCGTCATTTATCGATTAAAAATAATTCATGTTGAAAAAACACAAGAAATACCCTTTGTAGTATCAATTCATTAGAAAATTGCTATTTTGCATTTTTTCGGTTTCTTTTTTATTCTGTTTTGAGAATTCCCGCCAAGTATTTAAGGGCTAACAGGAGGAAAATATGCTGTGTCTAATTTGAAAAAAAGAAACAATTTTCATTATTTTTTTTATAATTTTTGAGTACTTAGATGTGTAATAATAATGATAAGTGTTCTTCATGAAGTGAACATTTGAAAGATTTCAATTTCATTTAACGTTTACCGAAGATGTTTACACATAAATCTGTCTTGGGTCGTAGTTTAGGACGCACGTGATGTTTTTTTTCAAAATTTTCAGTACTATATTTTTTGGATCATAAATCTTATAGGTCCGTGTAAAAATAAAAAATAAAATGGAAGCTTCCTGGTAATTTTGTCCAAAAATTAATGAGGCCTTCTAAAAACTACCATAAAATAAAGTAATACTTTTTCGGGACTTCTATACGAAGAAAGTCGTTCTGAATACTTGATATTTCAATAATATTTTAGCTATTTTGATTTGTAAAATTTGGTGAGAATAGTCTTTTGGATGAGGGGGTGGGGGTTGGTTAAATTCAATTGTTTTTTATTTAAAATGATTTTTTTTTTAAATGATAACTAGGGTAGGGTGGGGCGAGATGAGCATAGGGGGTAAGATGAGCCACTCAATTTTATCGCAGGCTATAATTTCTTTTGTAACTGTTCTTTGTACTAATATCAGGAAGAACGTTATCAAATTTCTTTTTAAACAGTTTTTTCTCAATGTTGAATAAATTTGGAAAAAACGAAAGTAAAAATTTCAAGACCTGTATTCTGCTATTTTGCATTTGTTTAGAAAGTCCAAGAATCACACAAAATCACATATTAGATCTTTTTCCAGTGGTTATTGAGATAGCTTATTTATTAAACCTTAATTTTTCAACAGATTTTTATATAATTGTAAAACAGAAGTAGGTGAAATTTTGATTTTACTTGCAAGTGTCATATGGGGCGGAATGAGCCACTGTTCTGGGGCGGAATGAGCCACCTCTTCCTGTGCATTAACCTAACCTCTTAGTGTAGCAGTGAGTAGGTTAAGATGTAATGTTTCATTTTATCAGATTGTGCAGTGTTTTAATTATGATGTAAGCGTATAAAAAACTAATCATGTCGAAAAAAATGCTCAGAAAAAGTTTGACAGCTGCACTGTTATAGGTCTGTATTATAAAATAATATAGTTGCTGGCAACCAGAAGAGAGCACTGTTTTTCTGGTATATTTCTCAAGTAACTTTGTTTGCAAACTCGCAAAATGCTATAAAAATGAAAAAAACATTGTTGTGGTTAAAAAATACGGCAAAAATATAAAAAAACGACTTAAAACCTCAGTATATATTATATAAAATTCAGCGTCACGTAGTAGACCAGTTCAGTATTTGGGAGAGTTCTTACGGTAGAATTTAACTTTTACTGAGACAATGTACACAGGTAAGTCAAAAAGTGGTTATATTAATTTCTGTAATACAATTATTAAAAGATATGCAGATATAAATCGTTTTTCTATTCACTATCTGTAGAGTTAGTCACGGTAGAGGTTAGGATTAAGGATTGCATCATTTTAACGTTAAATACTTTAAACGTTCTGTAAAATTTTTGAAAAATATATGTAAGATATGTTTTCGTTTTATAATACTCTAACTTAACAATACTCTTACTTATAAATACTATATAATAAGTCATTTAATTAAGTGGCCCATCCCGCCCCAGTGCCTGGCTCATTCCGCCCCAGGCATGGGGCGGTATGAGCCAAGCACACTACTTTTTTATTTTTGTTTCTAATTCCGCATATACTTTTTTTTCACTTTCATCTTGGCAAAATAATATTAAAAATATGTTTGCAGAATATATATAATGACTTACTTTCAAGCAATGAATTAGCAGTTTTTAAATACTGACGTGAAAAAGACAACTATGCTCATCTCGCCCCACCCTACCCTATTATGTTTTTGATTGAAAATTTATATTTTTAGGTCGACAATTCAACTTCTTAGTTAAAAGTTTAACTACTTTCTTAAAAATTTATTTTTTTCTTTGAAGATCCATAATTTTAGTACAAAATTCATCTCTTTGGTTGAAAATGGCGAACTAAATAAACTAGTAATAAGTATTTTTCATGAGTACCTACTCATTTTAAAAACATATTATTTCGAGAATATTGATCCTCGATTTAAAAAAAGGAAAATATCCTTTCCTCAGATTTCTTAACGAAATACCCTGTATGAGCGTTTATATTAACTGTACTCTCAACTGGTTCCTCACATCAATGTAAATTATTCATGCATTATGTCTGCCAGTAATTTAAAATTAATATTTTCTTCATTTCAGCTCATTCTTCGAAAATGCAGCAGTCATCCAGTTCTAGTAGTGCTTCGCTGGTAGAGAGACGACAGGTGGCTAAAGATGAACATGCAGCAGACCCCGATTTCACAGCGCCCATGTCGGTAGATAAATCTTTTACTTCTTGTGTAAATTCAGACTCAAATGCTCACTGCAGATTGTCTCAGCTTTAGACGCTGTTAAAGTAAGTGACAGAAAAGTCACACGTATTTTAGTGGCTGCCTGCGAATCTTTCGTCATTGATCCTGATAGTGATGTTGTCAGTCGATCTTCAATTCGCAGGTTTCGAGTAGAATCTCTCGCTCTGTAAGCTGAAAATATCTGACAAAAGTACGGAAACGTTATCCGACAAAGCATTTATCGTGTACTGGGACGGAAAATTACTTCCATCTCTAACAAGACAAGGAAAGGTCGATTGATTGCCCGTAATTTTTACTTCTAAAGACAACGAAATTCTGCTGGGCGTTCCCGAGCTGAAGAGTGGATCAGGATAGGGAGAAGCTGAAGCTGTTTCGGAATGCCTTCAGGAATGAAGTTTTACTGACCTTATACAAGGAATTTGCTGCGCTACGGAAGCTGCTAACACTGGTGCGAGAAACGGTGCCTGTACTTTGCTGAATGATAAAATCGGTGGTTGTCCAAATTTGGTCGTTTGGTCGTTGTATTGGACGTTAAATAGGATTTTGAATTTAATTTTAATCTAATTTAAAATTCTTAAATTTTAAACTTTTACTTGATCGTTTGAAAAACGTAGCATTATTTTTCACCCTTCCCGCCTAAGTTCACTGTCGGATCATTTTTCTTTAGTTTGAATCTCAAACATTATGGTTCTTTGAGTCGGATCGCGATGGTGAGGTGAAGTAAAAAACAAACTGCTTCACCACACTCAGCCATTAATGTGACTGGAAGGACTTGTCCTGCTGGCTACAGCTCTCGTCGACACTGAAGGTTCGGATAGACGTCGTCATCGAACTCGAGTACTGTTGGACCAGGGGGCTCAAGCATCCTTCATATTTAAGTCGCCTGTACAGTGGTTAAGGCTTACGAGACAACCAGTTATCATTTCAGTGCCCAGTGTGGGTGATTTCAGAACAAGGCCGACCAGAGGACTAGTCCAAATAAAGGTTTGCTCCCGAACCAATCCTCACACAACTTTTATGGTAGGTGCAATCATTTTATCTAGACTAACTTCATATATACCACCTGGGAATGGTCCGAAACTCCTCAGGAATTTCTCTCCGGAAGTCTTATGGCGACTGGAGGGAGGCACTTGTTGCAACAATGCTGATGGGGAGGGGTTCGGGGTTTTCTTGGTTAATCAAAGCCGCCTATCGAATCGGGTCGCATCAGACACGTGCATTGTATGTGTATGGTTGAGAGTATTAGACCATTATGTGTCATATATACCACCTGATGGTATACATACCGCTGACGGGGATCATGACAGGGGCTTAGAATTGGCAGACCATTTCTTAGAAAAGGGTGTGATCATCGAAATGATTTTAAGGGCTGCAGTTTACTCCTATGTCCTTGAGGAGGGACTCAAAAAGGGGGTTTTAGGGACTCAAACGGCTCAACAAACTTCGCTGGGTTGGATTCTTTCGGGACTGTTATCAAGGGAGTTCACTATATGAGTGCAGTCTCTCGTGGGTTTGCAAATTACTGTAGACTATGAACTACTAAACTTGCTGTAGAGATTCGTCATCCAGAAGGACGTACCTTTGACGATCTCTAAACATAGTCTAGCAGAGAAGGAGTGTGAGCAGCTACTTACCTCCACTTTTAAACGAATTCACGAAGTTCTTTGCATCGTTTGACTACCCTTAAAGGATCGCTCTACGAATCTAAGGGATTCAAGAGCGGCAGCTTATCGGGCTCTTGTCCAGATGGAAAATAGTTTCCGAAGATACCCCGAATTATAGGGTGTTTTTTTTAACTAGAGAGAACGAAATATCTAAAAAAATACGCATCCTACGGAAAAAATGTCTGGAATAAAAACTTTTTATTTTCGAGGGGGAAAAAAGATTTGTTAAAATTTACCCCACCCCCACCCCCACAGGAGGCAGGGGTGGGGGTAACTTTGTAATTTCAAATGGCAACCCCAATTTTTTATCACAGATTCAGATTCTCCTTTACGAAATACGTAAGTTTTATTCGAAAAATTTGTTTCGATTCGCGATAGATGGCGCTGCAATTGCGAAAAATGAAATTGTTGACACTACTTTTAGCTCTACCCAGGAATAACGACGCGGACGTAGTAGTTGTCTATTGCCTTCGGGGTGCTTAATTTCGGTGAGTCCCCTTGCCTCTCACCATCCATCGGGGTGCTTGATTTCGGTGAGTCCCCTTGCCTCTCACCACGGGGATGCTTGATTTCGATTAATTATTTTACAATAAGTGCTCAAAATGGTGTCCTTGCACTTCGATGCACTTGTTAATCCGAGCTTTGAAAGATTCCACACAACTCCGAATTGTGTCTGGTGATATTTGTGCACAAGCAGACCTGATTCGGTCGATCATGTTATCACGAGTTGTGGGCACTTCTTGATACACGCGATTCTTTAGATAACCCCACAAATAGAAATCCGGCGCCGTAAGATCTGGCGATCTGGCAGGCCAATTTACTGGACCTCCTCTACCGATCCATCTTCCATTGAATTCGCGATTGAGTACTTCCCTCTCGATTGCCGCATAATGTGCTGGACAACCGTCATTTTGAAACCACATGTTGTGTCGCACTTCCAAGCTTAGGTCTTCCAGCAATATTGGAAGTGAGAGGCAAGGGGACTCACCGAAATTAAGCACCCCGAAGGGAATAGACAACTCCTACGTCCGCGTCGTTATTCCTGGGTAGAGCTAAAAGTAGTGTCAACAATTTCATTTTTTGCAATTGCAGCGCCATCTATCGCGAATCGAAACAAATTTTCCGAATAAAACTTACGTATTTTGTAAAGGAGAATCTGAATCTGCGATATAAAATTGGGGTTGCCATTTGAAATTGCAAAGTTACCCCCACCCCTGCCTCCTGTGGGGGTGGGGGTGGGGTAAATTTTAACAAATCTTTTTTCCCCCTCGAAAATAAAAAATTTTTATTCCAGACATTTTTTCCGTAGGATGCGTATTTTTTGAGATATTTCGTTGTCTCAAGTTAAAAAAACACCCTGTATAAAAAATACGCCGGCGTTATCAATGAGTACACAGAGTTGGATTACTTCTTACCACGCCATTGTGTGATGAAGGAAAGCAGCTGTAGCATTAAATTGCGAGTTGTTTTTAACACCTCTCAACATACCGATGAAGGGATGTCCTTGAATGAACTTCTACATTTAGGGACCAAGCTACGGACTGAATTGGCGGATATCATTCTACGATGGAGGATGTATTTAGTCCTCTTCACGGCGAACGTCGAGAAGATGTTTCAGCGTACTTGGAGCTATCCAGAGATTAAACCTGTCAAAAAATTTTGTGGAGAGAAAGTCTCGACCAGGAGGTTCGAGCTTATTATTTGAAAATCGCCACTTTCGGTTTTACATCTTCGCCTTATCTAGCGATACGTACTCTACTTCAGTTAGCGGAGGATGAGGGTGACAACTACCTTTTCGCTACTGAGATTCTATAAAAAAAGATATCCGTCGATGGCGTACTCTCAGGGGCGGATGACGTCAGCACAGTCCGAAAAAAGCGCAGACAGGTACACTTGTTCCTGCAAGCAGAGGGTTTCACACTAAAAAGTGGGTGTCGAACGTAGGGGAGGGGTCTTCTGATTACCTACCTTTTCAGATCTACTCATCTTTGGAGATGAGTCGGATCACGGAACGATTGGTATTCTCAGACATAGCTCGCATATTCGATCCATTGGGATGGCTAGCACCAGTCATCGTGAAGGCTACGGTATTCATGCAGAGTCTATGGGCTCTAAGGGTAGGTTGGGATGAACAACTTCTAGCTGAGTACGCAGCTAATTGGACGAAGTTCAGAAATGAGCTACCTGATCTCTCCACTCTAGCCATTCCCCGTTGGCTAGGCTCTACATCTGGTAGCTACTGTGAACTTCACGGTTTCGGAAATGCCTCGGAGAAGGTAATAGGAGCCGTGTTGTACCTTTGTGTCACATCGTCTTCAAACCTACCTGGCGTGACTCTCATCACAGCTACGACAAAGGTAGCTCAACTAAAGAAAGGCTCAAGTCCTAGGATCGAATTGTGTGTCACTGTCTGGCTAGTGAGATTGGTATCTCAACTCCGAGCGGTCTTGAGTCTCTCTGCTTCTATACCGATACATCTTTGGTCCGATTATGAGAATACTCTCGACTGGATTCGAGGACAACCTCTTCGATGGAAGACATATTTCTCCAACAGGGCTTCAGAAATTCAGCGTATTCTGCCAGAGGCGGCTTGGCATCATGTACCTGGAGTAGATAACCCTGCGGATTGCGCAACAAGAGGCATGACACTCGGTCGATTGGAACCCGTTTGCTTTGGTGGCAAGGACCTGTTAGGCTGGCCAAACACGAAATTTTTTGGCCAAGATCTACTGAAACTATCGACCCTTCTGTTGATAGAGAGAAACGCTTCATCGCTCATTCTGCTGTAGTCGATCAGGAACCACCTTGGCGGCTCGTGACTCAAAACTCGTCGCTTACGAAGCTGTTATGAATCACTGATCTCTGTTTGCAGTTCGTTGATCGGCTTCGTAGAAAACAGTTCGAATGGCCACCTTGTCATCCGACGACGGCCTATATTGAAATGGCACAAAAAGGAGTGATCGGACACTTTCAGCGTCAAGCTTTCCCCGAAGATATTATCAAGCTACAACGAAAATCGCCAGTCTCAAAATCGAGTCCATTATTATAACTGTTACCATTTTTGGACTCTGACAGGTTATTAAGCATATGGCATATCTTCGTGTGCTGTGCCACTCGAGCCCTACATTTGGAGGCCGTATCTGACTACACTGCTGATGGTTTCATCGCCGTTTATAAGAGCTTTCCAGCTCGACGAGATACAACCATACAACCTAGAAATTTAATTCACCTGCCGCTCCACACTTTGCAGGATTATGGGAAGCAGCGGTACGATCGGTGAAACACTATCTGCGCCGTGTGATCGGAGATACTACGCTAACTTTTGAGGAGATGTCAACTTTTCTTACTCAAGTGGAGGCATGTCTCAATTCAAGTCCAATACGGTCTTTAAAAGACGATCCTAACGATTTAGTCGCTCTGAATCCTGCACAATTTCTCATCGGCTCTTCGATCTTCACAATACCTTAGCCTTTATTAGTAAATGAATGGCTGACACCTAGAGAGCGTTGGCAACTCTGAACTTAGATGTATCAAACCTTTTGGAAAAAATGGTCGTCGAAGTACATACATGAGCTGCAAACTCGCCCTAAATGACAGAAGCCAACCCCTGTGGTCAAAAAACGGAGACGTAGTATTGGTTCTGCAGGAGAAAATTCCTCCTACTGAGTGGCCTCTGGCTCGGGTGATTCAGGTACATCCGGTGTCAGATGTTCAAGCTCGCTCTATAACTATGTAAACTGGTCTCTAACAGAGACCAATTGTGAAAATTGTTTCGCTACCAGTTTCCGTTTCAGATTCTACCGATGCTGCACCATCACAACCTTAGCAGGGTAGGTGCATCTCCAAACCCATCTCAGGGGTGGGCGCATCTTTTCACGTCCAAAGTGGACAGTTTTTTTTCAGGTCATTCGTGAATATATCACGAAGTTGGGCGGAAATGTTGGAGATTTTATTTAGCATAGTTTTTTTTTCATTTATCTCTTATGGTCGCGTGTGATCTCGGATTGCGCACGACCCTGGTAACTCTGTCCACTCACTCTGTTCGGTTTCGGCTCGTCTCCAGTGGAGGGAGCCACTTGAGGGCCGTCTGATATGGGGGGGTCTGATATGATAATATTTGCGATTTCAAATTTTTCTTTAACGTTTTGCAATAAACTTCATGACTTCAGTCTATATTGTATTTTGAATGAAAAAGCTTGAAATTTATATTAACTTATTCAAAGTTATCAAAAATTCAATAAAAAAATTGCCGGAAATTTTTGGTAATTTGCGGTAATATTAGGGATGAGTTATGGTAACTTGCCATAAATTGCTGAAAATTCAAGTTAAAAATGTCTATAAATTCGCGGAAACTTATAGAAATTTTTGGTTATTTATGGTAAGTTTACAGGTAAATATGATCACTTACCATAAATTACCAAAATTCATTTTTAAAAATATCTATAAATTTCCGAAAATTTATGAAAATTTTCAGTAATTTACGTTAATTTGATCAGTTATATATGGTAACTTTCAATAAATAACCGCGAAATTCTATTATCTGCAACCAAAATTTCCTCACAGTTTTTACGGTGAGTGAGCTGACAATCGTAAAATGTGAGCTCATAGAGGTATAATTTTCATTATTCACCTCTGACGTCACTTCTCAGTCCCTACGAAGTAAAAAGTAGAGCTTTAGCCCCGCTTCATAGGTGTCGAAAAGGCTGAAATCATGCATGTGTCATAAAAAGTAATATTTTATTCGTACTCTGTGGCTAATTGTGAAGAGAAATGTTGTGTGTGTGTTTGGAGCTTTGAGAGATTAGTTGATTCTAGTTGATTAGAATGATGAAATCTAGTTGATTTGGCCAAAACGTGGCCATAAATGTGATTTACCGCGGTTCTACTGGGAGGCGGTGTCATTTTTAGATGGCAGTCGCTCCCAGTGGGATGTATATGTGACGCGATCCGAGAAAAGGGACCTACTAGGCAAACAATCGATTTTCGGATTATGATGGATTCTGTAAGTTCTTTAACTGGTCTTTCTAGGGGTATTTCATGTTTTGAAAAATAAACTTCCCGACACTGTAAAATTCCCGAATTGGAAAACTCCCGAATAATAAAATTCCCGAATGATAAAATTTACGAATAATAAAATTCCCAAATAGTTTATAATATTACCGAATTGGAAAATTCCCGACAGTTCGAAATATTACCGAATTTGAAAATTCCCGAATAATAAAATTCCCGAATTTGAAAATTTCCCGAATAATAAAATTGCCGACAGAAATTTCCGAATTATAAAATAACCGAAATAGAAAATTCCCAAATGTAAGCAATTAATTTTTATGAATAAATATTATTTATAAATTTAAAATACAATAATAAAATATTTCTATGAAAAAATTACTTTGAATGTTTGAAGTTTCTGAAATTAGTGTTTGAATTTAAAACGATAATTGAAAAAAAAAATTGTGCGACTGAAAAATCCCGGAAAATAATTTCTGGAAGAAAATTGTTTCCAATTATTGTTATTTTTAATTCAAACAATAATTTTTAAAACTTTAAACATTACAAATATTTGATTATTGTATTTTGGATAACTAAATCACATTTATTCAAAAAAATGTTATTTGTTTAAATTCGGGAATTTTATAATTAGGGAATTTTCTAGTTCGGATATTTTATAATTCGGCAATTTTACTATTGGCGAATTTGCAAATTCGGTAATATTATAAGCTGTCGGCAGTTTTATTATTCGGAAATCTTTCAACTCGGTAATATTAAAAACTGTCCGGAAATTTTATTATTCGGGAATTTTCCAATTCCGAATTTTGGGACGACTGAAAAATCCCGAATAATCAAATTCCCGAAACTGTAAACTTCCCGAAATTATAAAATTGCCGAAATCTGAAAATCCGCAATTTGAAAATTCCCGAATAATAAAATTTCAGTTAGAATATTGTCGAATAATAAAACATACAAACTAGAAAATTCCCGAAATTGAGCAATTAAGAAAATGGTTTTTTAATATATATTATTTATTTATTAAAAATACAATAATCAAATATTTTTATCATAGAATTTTTTTTAATGTTTAATTTTTATAAAATTATTGTTTGAATTAAAAATAACAATCATTGTATAAAAATGTTTATACTTAAAAAATGTATGTATTTCTGGATGAAAAATTGTGTTTGAAAATGTTATATTAATAATAATGTAATATTTGTAATAATGTAATATGAATAATGTAATATTTAAGAAAAATACGGAAAACGTTCTCAAAAATTGAATTTTAAATTTAAAAAAAGAAATAAACAAAATTAATTCCGATATAAATTGGTGCTGAATTGAATTCTGCAAAGTTTGTTTGAAAAATGTTATTAGGTTTGAAGAAAATTTGGAGAAAGCATTTTTTTTCTTTCAAGGCGCACGTGTTTTTTAATTTATTTTTTAATACAATTTTTATACAATTATATTGTTCCTTCAAATTCAAACAATAATTTAAAAAAATTTAATATTAAGAAAATATATTGAATAAAAATATTTGATTGTTGTATTTTTAATAAATAAATAATATTTATTGAAAAACAATTGTTTCATATTTAAATTTGTGAATTCCATAATTCGGGAATTTTTTGCTTTGGATATTTTCTGTCGGAAATTTTCCAGTTCGGTAATATTATAAACTGTTCGAAAATTTTATAATTTCGGGAATTTCATTATTCGAAAATTTACCAATTCGGCAATTTAATAGGGTCGGAGATTTCATTTTTCGGGATTTTTCGATCATCCCTTTCGGAATTTTTGTAATCGTCCCATATTTTTATACCTTCTTTTAAAATTATGTAATTTTTCAAAATGAAAAGTCAGAATTTAATTTCGAAATCATCAAAAGTATTAATTTTCTTTTAAATTATTTAAAACCTTCTCAAAAATTATTTTTGAAATTTTGTCGGAACTTTTAAGTATCTTTTAAAGTGATTCCCATTTTTCCTAAACTTTTTGTAAAATCCTGCGAAAGAAAATTGTCTCAAACGCTTCCATATTTTTTTCCAATTTTGTAAATATTTCGAAATGTTTGGAAATATTTTTAAACATTCTCTTAAAGTTATGTTCTTTTTCGAAATAAAAAATCTTTTTAAATATCCCATAAATCTTTTTTAAAAATTTGTGTTACATTTTAAAAAATTTTTGAGAAGCTCCTAATTTTGTGGGTTGGAAACAATCAAAAACCTCCAACTTATTCGAATTTTTCCTAAATTAATCGTTGTTCAACTATTATTTACAAATCAAAATTCAACACTTTTACTTTCAAATTACAACTTAAAAAAATAGAAAAATTATAATTGTAACATTCAAAGTTTAAATTTATCACTCTGAAATTGTGACCATTCAGTTTCGAATTGTTTAATATTGAAAATTGTTTTTTTTTTAATTTGGAAATTCCCAATTGAATGGATTAAAAGTGGAATATTTTATACTGAAACAATACTTGAATAAGACTTTGAAATGAAATAAAGGCGTTTATTTATGAATCTATTAATTTGAAGTGATTTTTAAATTGAATATTGTTCATGAAAACTCAATCGGATGTTTACATTTGTATAGCTACTATGGCTTTTGAATTAAATTAGTTCAAATTTTAACGTTAAAATATGTAAATTATATAATTTTGAACAGATCCAGAATCATCTTGTAAAATCAATTACTGTTCAGTTTTTAATACTTGAGCTACATTTCAGTTTCTAAAAGCATGAGTTAATTTATATTTACAGCTGATCAATTTAAAAACTTTTGTTATTTTCCGACCAAAAAATAGATTGACTTTCATTTCCCGATTTTTCCCGGTCGCAAGTCTAGCTCAATTTAGAACAACTTTCATGTTTTTGAAAAAATAATTTTTCGGTTCTAACATTCGGGACAATCATTTTATTCCTTGAAAGATTTTCTACAATTCTCGTGGTTAATTTTTTATTTTAAGAAATCTATGTAAAAATTATAGTATTTTTATTTTTACCAACAATATTGCTCATTTCACGAGCACTTTGCTTCCCGTTAGCAAATGTATTTGCTTCCTCATAGAGGAAGCATTAGTTTTTTTTCAATAACAGACAAACCAAAGTATTTATTTTACTCAATTCAAAAATAGAAATTTACAAAAAATACAAAATTACAGAATAATAAAAAAATTTTAAATACAAAAACAAATCAGACAAATCAAATTTTGTATTCGAAATGATAATTTTTCGAGCTGGAAAAGGGAAGGGAAAAGTTCTGTCGCACCCTATCCCTTTTCCAGCTTTGTGATTTCTTTATAAAAATTGTCAGAATTACTCTATTTGAAAATTTATAATGAAAAAGTCTTTTCTATGCATGCGTCAACTTTGAATTATGTTTATGAAAAAAGTTTTTCTGTTTGAAACAGATGATTCAAATATTATAAATGAGCATAACTTCCCTACTCTTTAATAACATTTATTAATATTGTAAGTCAATCGATTCGTCTCGAACCAAGGAATCTTTTATATTCTTGCATCAACTTTGAATTATGTTGAAGAAAAAAGTTTTACTATAAAAAACCGTATTTTCAAATATTATGTATTACCATAGCTTCCTTACTCTTCGATAAAATGTATCAATATTATAGGTCAATCGTTTCGACTCGAATCGACACATCTTTTCTGTTGTTGCATCAACTTTGAATTATGTTAATGAAAAAAGTTTTAGTATAAAAAACCGATTTTCAAAATATATAAATTACCATAACTTCCCTACTCTTTAATAAAATGTATTAATATTATAGGTCAATCGATTCGTCTCGAACAAGGAATCTTTTATATCCTTGTATCAACTTTGAATTATGCTACTGAAAAAATTTTTACTAAAAAAAAACCGATTTTCAAAATATTATTGAGTGCTAAAAAAAAATGCAATAAATATTTTTAGAAATCCTTGGGTCAGTTTCAAGATATTAGTGAGGAAAATAAGCCCTCCGCACATCCACACAGGCATCCGGACAATTGCTTAGAACATTGTATTAGACATTTTTACATTGAGGAAGGTTTAATTAAATGAATTTAAAATTGTTGGAAAATGTTACCATTACAAAGCTTCCTTTGTGAGGAAGAAAAAATAAATAAAACTTGAAAAAGCACCCTTTTAAAGAGCTTTTGAAACTAAACATTTTTTTAGTTTTTTCAAGCACTCCTAATTTTCAATAGTCCTACTTTCAAATTTGTCTAAAGATATACGGTTTAAGGGTGCTTTCATGCCTCTGCAATCAGGCAGCCTGCCGGCAGAAATTCCATAAGAGTAAAAGAGATGGACCATTCTCTATCTCTTTCACTCTTGTAGACTTTCTGAAGGCAAGCTGCCTGCCTGCAGAGGCATGAAAGCACCCTATGTGGTTCTAAAATAATGATTCAAGTATTAAAAGACGTTCATTTCTAATTCTGCAACTTTAAACGATTTCAATTTGTAACTAAATAATTTGAATTGTTTGAATCTAAAATTATCAAACACTTTCAGTTCAAAAATTCTTGCATATTTAAATAGCTTTAAATTTCAAATTATTCAATATAGTCTACTTTTTCATGTTTGACCAACAAGTATTCAGTTTTGAAGGTTATAAATTACAATGGTGAAAAATATGTAAAATGTTTTAATTAATTTATAGTTCAAACCAAAAAAATTTGTTTACTTCAATCTAAATGCAGCTGAAAACATTGAATTTAAAAAGCGTTGAATTGAAAATATATTTCGAAAAGAAAACTGCAAGCAGAGGATCGACTCTCAAAAGAAACGACTAAAGTAAGAAAGTATTTTCACATATTTAACGTTTAATGTAAACTTTTGACTTTTTCGCGTTGTAGCAATTTCGAATCCCAGAATTTGTTATTTTTAACCTAATTTATAACGAAAATGGTGAAAATTCAAACAATAAGACTGCATTCTGAAAATGAGGAAAGTTTAATGTTAAAATTTAAATGAACAAATTGAAGCCTTAAAAATTAAAAAATTTTCAATTAGTGTTTTGTAAATTGTATTAGAATCGTAAAAGAGTATAATTAGTTCGGAATCCAAAGACATACAGCAAAGATATATAATATATTTGCATACAGCTTAGTTATCCGCGAAAAAAGAAATGTTTCAAAAATTTCTTGTTTGCAGAGTTTTTAAATTTTCGGAAGTTTACATTTTTTTACATACCTATAGGTATGACCTCTATAGAGATAAAAAAAGATACCCGGTTCTTTCTCATTTTAATAACTTATTTTCTGAGATATAATTTCTATTAAATTCACCCCCGTTTACAACTGACCGAAATGCACTAGGGAAAAAATCGCCAAGACCCAGGAATACAAATTAGATATACAGCGAATTTAAAATTTTGATATTTAATGAAATTACCTTTATAACTTGTGATTTCAAAAATGTGCATATAATAATTTTTTTAAAATAAATACTGTAAGAAAAAATCGAAAAGATCCAGGTCTCGAAATTATAATTACAGCAAATTTCGTGTACTTCTAGGGACGACTGAAATATCCCGCAAATAAAATTCCCGACTCTGTAAAACTCCCGAATAATAAAATTCAAAAAATAATAAAATTCCCGAACAGTTTAGAATATTACCGAATTTGAAAATTCCCAAATACACCAGAGGCTCACTATTTGAACGCGCGATCGCACGCGTTATATGAATTCCTAGAATTGCTGGTCCAGGCAGTTTCTCAGGGGGCAGGGCGAGAGACGGTTGCGACTCCGCCTCTGAAGGGACGTATGCTACTACGCATGCATACTTCTCAGTCAAGTAGATTGCGCAATATTATGGAAACGGTTCAGGCGGCTCTGACTGTTTACGTTTCGCTGTACGCGCTATATGAACAAGGCTATTTTCAGGCAACCCCCGAGATTGTTCATGTATCGAGTCTCTGGTGTAATAAAATTCCCTACATACAATTGCCGAACTATAAAATATCCGAACTAGAATTTCCATAATTATAAAATTCCAGAATTTGCATAATTAAAAAATGATTTCTTATTAAATATTATTTATTAAAAATGCGATAATAAAACATTTTTATCAAATAAATTTTTGTTTAATATTTAATGTTTTTAAAAATTGTTTGAATTTAAAATTAAAATAACCATACAAAAATTGTATTTAAAAAATATTGTGAAAGCACGCGTGTGCTTCAAACGGAAAAAAAATTTCTCCCTACATTTTCTTCGAACCAAACATGATCCAAATCAACTTTGCAGGATTTAAATCAGCACTAATTTATTTCGAAGTTTCTTTTTAATTATTTTTAAATCAATAATTCGATTTTTGAGAACAATTTTTGTAATTTAAAAAAAATACTATGTACATTTTTAACCAAAATTTTTTATCCAGAAATATATATTTTTTTCAATTATTGTTATTTTAAATTCAAACAATATTTTTTCAAAACTTTAAACATTAAAAAAGATTTTTCTTTGGTGTAAATAGTTGATTATTTTAATTGAACGAATCATTTATCAAAGAAAATTTTTTTCAGCACTGGTTCATAAATTATCTCGAAATTTCTTTTTAGTTGTTTTTTTTTTTAATAAAAAATTCGATTTTCGGGAAAAGGTTTTTTATAATTTAAAAAAAAAACAACAAAAAACCTATCTCAAGCTTCAGACCGGCTAAAATTCTATAATATTCTTAAATGCAATCAATTTTCGGTTCAGTCTAGTAATAAAAATTAAACTCCAAAGTACAAAAAATTATAATTTAAAAAATCATATCATCGATCATTCATAGAAGAAGCATGAACGTATCAGAAATTATAATAATATTCAACAATGAAATATAAACATAATTATCTCTTTTATATTACTCTCTACTATTATATATTATATATACTCTATCTATTATATTACTATATTATTGTATAACTCTCACAATTCAGTTTATTTATTACCAACATATCAGTGCTTCTGTCATTATTAATTATTCATTAATTTTTCCAAATACGTATTTTGCGTGTGCCTAGACATTGTGCCATTTATTATTATATTCGGAAGTGCGGTGTTTTGTTTATGAAGCGATACATGTCAAACTTTTCTAACCTTGAAAAATCTTTCAACTGCTTTACCGTCATATTTTACGAAGAATGAGAAAACCAGCTCTCGACTTCGTAGTACGGTGAGGGCAGCACCTCGGTATGGCAGAAAATGTGATGTCCTATATATATAGTTCCCCCACTCTGACACCCCGTACCGCATCTACGTTTATAATATCTTTGGAAAATCTCGAGGAAAATAGACGAGAGAACTTGGACTCGATTGCCGGCGCGCAAACGGGAGAAGAAGAGAGTGGCGAAACTCGGTCGAATTGTAAGGAGTGAGGGTCTAAATTCCCCTCTGAGACTTCTCCTCCGCTTCGCTGCCTCGAGCTCGGGATTTCTTCAATCGCTTGCCCTGTAAAATTTCACTTTTGCCTAGTAGGTCCCTTTTCTCGGATCGTGTCACATATATTAGGGTGACCAGAAAAAAACGCTTTTGGTTTTCTTAGGAGCGAAGGGCAAATAACGTAAAAAAAATCGTAAACTAAAAAATCGTAAAGTCGTAAAAAATCGTAAAAAAAGGTAGTTTATGCGATTGTAGAAGCCAGATTTTTTTTTAAATTTTAAACAATTTTTAGAGGTGGCCCATCGTCTTTGAAGTTCTTATGTAATTAACATGGGCAAACTCAACTTTCTTTTTCATGTAGGATTTTAACCACGAAGTTATCCACTTTTTAATTTGAACTTTTAATATGTACGAGTTTTTTTTAAAACAGCTTCTCGAATTTTAACGTCTACCACACTGTTAAAAATTTGAGGAGTAAATGGCTAGCGGAGTTGAGTGTTCAATTTTTCGGAGTATAAAATCGACTCAGTATCGAATACATTCAACTCCACATATTTTACTCTGGAGTAAAATACAGTGAGCAAAAGGTTCTGAAGTGCATTCAGAGTGAATATAATCAATTCGCACCGCAAAACAGTCTCTTCGCAGTTGTTCGCCACATCATGGCCGCAAGTTAACGCGTGCGAAACTGCGAACTCGAAACATGAAAATTCTAGAATCCAGAATTCGGTGCGATTTGTTATTTAATTTTTAGAAAAGTGAAATATGTTGCCGGTAAAAAGAGTGAGCTATGGCAACCAGATAAAGTGAGTGAAAATTTTATATATGAATCAGAATTGGGATACGAAGAATTCGTAGTCGCCGGTAAGTATCATTGTATATATTTTATTAATTATTAACATATCCATGATGCTTTTGAATCTCTTTGTACGATTCAAAAAACTCGTTTGTATTATTCCTTTTAAAATTGATAAAGAAATGCTTGGAAAATTGTTCTTAATATGCTTTCGGAGTCCTTGACATTTCTGAGTACGTGGCTTTAGTATTAATTTTCAATAATAAAAGGTTTCTAAATGGTCTTATTTGTCTTATTTACCAATTTTAACAGGAATAATCCACACGAGTTTTTTAAATGGTACAAAAAGATTCAAAAGCATCATGGATATGTTCATAATTATTATTATATACAATTATACTTACCGGCGTCTATGAATTCTTCGTATCCCAATTCTGATTCATATATACAATTTTCACCCGCTTTGTCTGGTTGCCATAGGTCACTCTTTTTATCGTTTTTTTCAATCTTTTGTCTAAATATTAAATAACAAATCGCACCGACGCGACATGCGACCATCTATCTTGGAGTTTTAAAACATAAAATATATTCACTATTCAGAGTACTGGAGTCTATTTCTAAATAGTGAAATACTCCCTTCAGCGTTCCTTTTTAGCGATATTTACTCCTTAAAATCAACTTCTGATGGTGTCGTGGGACAACTATAGGGTCAGGACGGAGTTGATTGAAATAACTCCGGACAGTGCAGTTAGGGAGTTCTTTTTCAAGAGTTACATTTTAACTCGTCTTCTTCTACTCCGCTTGCCGTTTACTCAAAGCAGTGGGACTTTTATAGGGTATGCTTCGGAGTTGATTTTAACTCCGCTTTTTTAACAGTGCAACGTACATTTTTTAAGGCTTTACAAAATTTCGAGATCGGTGCGTGGAGCTTCTGTAGGGCTTTCTGTTTTAAACCAGGCTTTTTGGTAAATTACGACGATAAAAATACAAATTTTTTGCATTCTTACTTTCTCTCTTCGAGTAAGATGAAACTGACCTCTAAACATATAAATCTTAAAGCAGTACAAGAATTTTGCCATACATCTTGCATGATGAACAGCTCCAGGCGCCTTAAAAGAAATTCCTCCAGGAGATTCCGACCCCAGAAAAATTATCATCAGTTCCAGAAATTCTTTATAATCAGAGCGGGACTGACTGGACTTTATTATTTATAGTAGATTTTATTATTTAATTAAGTAGTTCTTAAAAAATAAAAACTGTTTTTGAAATACACTTATATAGAAAAAGTTAGCTTTTACGAAGATATTAGCAAAATACAGGGTTTGGAACTGCTTAAGCTTCAACAAATAGTAAAATAGTAACCATACTTCTCTCAAAAAAGTAACCGAAAAGTAACAATAATGTGGCAAAAAAGTAACAAAAAAGAAAGATTTTTTACCAAAAAAGACGAAGCTTCCACCAAAATTATGAATCTTCAAACAAAAAAATGTATGTCTAAGAAAGTAGTTCGACTTTTAACAAACTGG
Organism: Andricus curvator; assembly: GCA_932195095.1. NCBI lineage: Eukaryota > Metazoa > Arthropoda > Insecta > Hymenoptera > Cynipidae > Andricus > Andricus curvator. The sequence continues at coordinate 90,297 of CAKNYM010046581.1, forward strand.
TTGAACTTTACTGACTAAAAAGGATGAATTGTTAACGAAAAATGTAATAGTTGATATAATAACCAAAAGAGATTTAAATTAAATATAAAAAACAGAATTCATTCGAAAAAGACGATTGATAGCTCTTTTTATACATTTTACATAAGAAATAATAATTATTTTATTGTTATTCCCTTATTTTCCCGGCTCTAAAGTGCTAAATTTACTGAACAAATTTGAATTTTTACACTTTTGACAAGTTTTTCAATAATACGATTAATGAATTACTTCAGTTCGTTATTTCGGGCAAAAAATGTAACCAAAAGTAACCTTTTCATAAAATAAGTAACATTTTAGTAACCGCGGATCAAAAAAGTAACTAAGTTACTAAAAAGTAACCCGTTCCGAGCCCTGAAAATAGGGCAAATATGGACCGAATCCGATGCATTTGGTCGATTGTTTTCCCCCCGAGTTCTCAACGAAGTGAAGTTAGCTGGTAGTTGAAGTAAAAATACCTCATTTTATAATTGGGTTTCGAAAGAGAACAAGAAATTTTATCAGAATCAGAAAGAAGAAGGTAAATATCTTTACAAATATCACACTTTTAACAAGAATGACGACTATTTTCTGATAATCCGTTTTCAATATTTAAAATTCAAATAATCTGAAATTTGCCCAAACTTTTTTTTCATAAAATTTCAGTAAGATACGTGCCCGATGCGGTTGAAAGCAAAACAATATTTTTCTGTAAAGTTAATTGTTATAAACAAATTGAATTAGGAAACGGCCTATATTTCATGAATTTTCAAGTAAATCGATCCATTTCAAACCAAATCAATAAATTTTTAAAAAATAATAATTTTAAATTTAAACTATCAATGTTTAACTAATAAGGAAATACTTAAATCTCAAGTTAAAAAAATTAATTTTCATGTAAAATGATCAATCATTCACCCACACAATTAATTTTTAACAAAGAGGTTCATATTTGAACCAAGTATTTGAATGTTTAAACAAAAAGATTAATTTTTAACCGAAAAGATTGATTTTTTGCCGAAAATTACAAAATAATATAATAACTTATTATCTTACCTCCAATTGTTCCATAGAAAATTGTAGACATTTCTCCTTATTATTGGCAAGTAGTTCAAACACCTGTGGATTATTTATACCACATTCAAAATTTTGTTGATCTAAATTTGTCCATTCTGTTTGAAAACGTTTGAATAGAAGGACATCAGGTCCAGAAGTCGCTCCAAAACATTCTTCAAATGCTACTTTTAAACCCAGTTCGTAAATCTGATGACGAAAAGAAAGATTTAGAAGAATTCTTCCAGATGGGTCTCAAGACGATGACAGACTCCATTCATTCGTCCTGTGTTCGACGATGTAGTATCGAAACATATACATGAAATTTTGTCCTCGATATGTCCACTCTTGCAATAATTGGAGAGCAAATGTCTTACATGATGATAACTTTTCTTCAAAAGCGACCTTTATGCCGTAAGAAAAATTTTCTCTAAATTTTTCACGATCTAGACGGACTTTTTCTCGAGAAGGAAAATCGAAGACTGCATTATCAATCTTATTAGCAAGACTTCCGGCTACAGCAGAAAGAATACGTGCAGTAGCTCTATAGCTCATTTTGCGACGATCTGCAACTGCACTGACACCAGGTATTAATAATTTAATTTTTTTGTACGGTTGTACTATATCAGATGTTCCTGATTTTTCCGATACTAAAATGGAATCAATATATGAACTGGTAATAAATTATCCATGGCCATCGTCATCATAATCCTCGTCAGAAAGATCGATACAGTCATCCTCATCATTCTCAGAAAAAACGTAATTGTTTGCATCGCTGAGAAATGAATCGTGATCACTGATGTAATTGCAATCTGAAACATTGACAACAATTATGATAAATATACTTTTTAGATTTTCCGCTTAAACTTTTTTTGACAATGTAATAAACAATACGAACTTACTTTCATTTTTTTCCAATTTTTCTTCCGCTGTATCAACAATGGTAGCGAATGATCCAAGGCGTCCTTTTTCGCGTTGCAAAATTAAAAATTCTCGATCATCACTATTTGTCACTGACACAAGAGCATCCTGATGTGCAATATCAAATAACTAGTTAAACTTTTCTTCAAATGCAAACTGTTTGGCGGCTTGTGCCAAACTATAACCACGCCGACTCTTAGCTTTCAGTACATTTTTCCATTCATTAAAAAATTTTTCTAGTTTTGTTACGGCGTGAAGATTTTCTCTTAACGGAATGCTTGTTTTATCCCAGAATATTCTACACTTCTTCCAAGCAATCTATGCACTTTCTTTTATAGTCTTCTTATTTACTTAATGCTGGTGAAAAAATAATTGCAGAACTTGTCGGTTTGTGGACAATTTTCTACTCCGTAGATTTTCTGTTGTTCCTACCGAACACACTGTTACTGATTCACGCGTTAATTTTTTGAAACTGATATTTTCTGAAATTTTTACTCTGTCCTTAACCCTATACTTTGCAAGTCTGCAAGTAACTGACTAAATTCAGGACCCGAATGCAAACGTCGGTCAAACCGAATCAGCCAGGTGCCTCACCAGGAGCACCCCAGCTAACCTGTTACCATCCTGAAAGGTTCCTGAATGATCACATGTTATCAGAGGAATTGTTACTTGTATCTCAGTCTCCTAGCAGGTAACGGCATAATCGCCGTAGTTTACTAGGGAGGCTTGTTTGCAACCGTTCCCTGTCAGACTAGTAACATGGCGGTAACAGCCGGCAGCGATCTTCATTTATACATATACATTTTGGGTCTAACCTCTATAATGTAATTTCTTTTTCGTAAGGGTTCAGCTGATAAATATCTGTTTTTCTATAAAAGCTTTGTTCACATATTATCTCCCTTTTCTGGAACTTATTTATCGTTTAATTATGTTCCTTTCCAACATTTTTGCAAAAATATTCATAATTATAATTCCGAAACGATGTATATTTTGAGGTTAAGCTGTCATTGCACGTTGCGTTTCCAAACATCACTTTGTTACAAGCATGTGATTACAATGGCGGGATAATGTTACCTGCTTCGCTTGTGATTTGTTACTACTTTGAGTGGGAAATATATTGTCACTGGGTGACCAGCATGGAAGTCACCAGTGACTCGTTTTTTTAATCTTGTTACAATTATGTGACTATTCGGACTAGTAACTGTGTTAGCTGGGACATCTCCTTTTGTTTGCATCCAAATCTTCAATTTCGCTTGTCCCATCTTCCAATTAACACAGACTAACGTAAATCTTGAGATTTATTAATCCTCTGAAGAATTTCAGCTATTCCAGTAAATTTTAAGAAAATTTTAGTATCCGTTCCCTTAGGTGTTAAAACAAAAAATCTTAAATAATTCTTTAAAAATTTGAAAAACTTCAGAGAAAATCAAAATTGAAAATTTTGGTCCTTTTTTTTAACTTCCATAACTTTGGTGATTTTTATGCTATTAAGGCAACGGCCATGCCACGCTGAGGAACCCAGTTCTCGTCAGATCACTGAAGTTAAGCAGCGTTGGACGCGGTTAGTACTTGGATGGGTGACCATTCAAGAATGCTGACATGAGTGCTGTTGGCACATCGTGGGTGTGGTGAGCCCACACTTGTAGTTATTTATAACTACAAGAAAAACCTAGAAACACTTCCCGAATCGGGTAGTGTCACGCCTACCCTGAAAGGGAAATGGTTTAATGGTATATAAGGTGTATTTTTCAAAATTATTCGTAATAAGACTTAGTTTTGAAGAAATACTTTTGAAAACAAACAATTTTTTGACTCCTTGAGTTTTCAAAAACAAATTTTTAAACTGCATTTCTAAAAACAATCCATTGTTTATTTTCTTCATTTTTTGTAGATAGCTTACAATGTCCTCCGAAAATTCAAGAAGTTTTTGAAATTTTTTTTTCAGAAAAAATTTCTTCAAAACTTTGTCTTATCACAAATAATTTTTTTTAAATATTTGGTTGACCCAGAATCAAACTTTTGAGAATGGTAAGAAGAACTGAACGCTAGAGAGCGACAGCAGGGTCTATGTTTGTCTCTAATGTCTCTTTCCTTTTTTTTTCTCTCTTCAATTGTCATATATCTGTCTCTAATGAGCCATTTTACAATGCTGTTTAGAAACATGTTTCCCTAATTTTAACTTCTTTTGTGTAATTATGTTACACAAATTGACTTTCTTGAGTATTTGTTTTTAAAAAACGATTTTTTAGAGTACATACTTCTTTTCAAGTGTTCTTGTGCAATTTTGTTGTACAATTTGACTGTTTCATGTTTATTTCTTTTTTAAAAGTAATTTAAAATATTTAAAAAAGAATACACCTTGATATCATTAAAATCACTAAGGCTATGAAAGTTAAAAAAGAGCAGATGGTTTGACATGGAATTGCTCTCATACTCAGGCGCGAATCTACAATGGTGGCGAAACGGCAATCGCCCCGCCAGGATTTTCTGGCTTACCTTCACTTATTTCATTTTCACTGAGAAATGAAGAAAATCTATAAAAAGTATGCACTTTCATGATGGAATAAATAATTTAAAATTGTTAATTAATATTCGAAAGATTGCTAAATATATAAAATAATTTTAAATGTGTAAAATGGTATATGTAATATGTATATAGCATGTGTATACAATTTTCTGACTCCCCCTCCCCCAGGGCTAATATATGTAATATCAATTATTGTTCTTCCATATATTCATTATTATTTTTTGTAACATTTTTATTGTTGTATTAAAAATTGCACAAAATAAATTCAGAACACATTTTAAGTCGTCAAGGTTGGACATAGTTTTGACTCTTGTCCATATCTTTTGTTAAAAAAATAATTCCAGTAGGTACTTTAATAGAGCACAAAAGTTAGATTAAAATATTACAAATTTTGTGACTTACATAGAAGTAAATTACTTCGACTGAAAGAAAAATGAGAATATATAAAAGAAAAAAATGTCGTCAAGGTTGGCCCATGTAGTCAAGGTTGGACCACCCCCAAAAACTAATGTAAGAACATTTTCTACGAAAAAGGGCAATGCATTTCTTTATTTTTTAATCGGAATAGAGCAAAAAAATCTTAATGACTCATTCTGACTCACAATTTTTACAAATGAAGTAACTCCTCGTGATATTTGCGCATTTTAAATGCACTTCTCTATTGCATTCAATGCACACAATAGAGTTGTGCCTGATGGAACATTGCGGCATCGTTTTCAAGTTATATAATGTTATTTTTGTTATTATGTTATTAACGGCCATACCACGCTGAAAAACCCAGTTCTCGTCAGATCACTGAAGTTAAGCAGCGTTGGACGCGGTTAGTACTTGGATGGGTGACCATTCAAGAATACTGACATAAGTGCTGTTGGCACATCGTGGGTGTGGTGAGCCCACACTTGCAGTTATTTATAACTACAAGAAAAACCTAGAAACACTACCCGAATCGGGTAGTGTCACGCCTACCCTGAAAGGGAAATGGTTTAATGGTATAGATATATATATATATATATATATATATATATATATACCTATATATATATATATATATATATATATGTTACAATATCTTCGCTGAAAAAAAAAAAAAATTGGGTGGTCCAACCTTGACAACATGCATTATTACCACATTGTGACACGCCGCAGCCAAACGAGTTATGAAAGAAAGTAACCCCCATAGCACGTTGTTAATTATAAAGTGCATGACACAAACAAATGCTTATCGTGAGGGTTCCATGCTTTGGATTCGAGTTATTAGCCTTTTTCAGAGGTTAATGACAAATTTTTTGTGTTTCGGAAAACGACAAGTCAGCACTACACTTTTCACGAACGAGCTTTGGATAGACAAACTCATGCAAAAGTTTGATACTACCTTAAGCAGTGTTGACACGCTGGTTAATAAGTGTCGCGTGTAAAATACGGAAAAAAATCACGATGGTCCAACCTTGACTAGGGTCCAACCTTGACGACATTCCCCTACATAATTTTTATTTCAAAAGTGCGTTCTCGCAAATTTTATTTAATGTTTAAGAAACTTTTATTAATATTAAAATTAGATCAATTATTTATTTTAACATTTTATGTAAAATTATTATAATACTTTTAAATTAAATTGTGAAAATAATAAGAATTTCTTATATTATAACGGCCAACGTGGTATGGCCAACGGCCATACCACGCTGAAAAACCCAGTTCTCGTCAGATCACTGAAGTTAAGCAGCGTTGGACGCGGTTAGTACTTGGATGGGTGACCATTCAAGAATACTGACCTGAGTGCTGTTGGCACATCGTGGGTGTGGTGAGCCCACACTTGTAGTTATTTATAACTACAAGAAAACCCTAGAAACACTACCCGAATCGGGTAGTGTCACGCCTACCCTGAAAGGGAAATGGTTTAATGGTATATATATATATATAACAAAAAACAATTTTACTGAAAATAAAATTGTACTAATTCTGAGCAATTATACCTGCGAGTTTTTACCTGAACACTTTTACGCGAGGTCCAGTCAGGCTGGGTGGGGACGCTAAGTAATCCTGTTATAGAGTTACATCGATGAAAAGAGCTGAGGTTGCACTTTTACGATCGACTCTTCACTTAACGAAATTGTTAGCTTTTGCAATGACAAATTTCAAAGACGATGGGTCACCTCTAAATATTGTTTGAAATTAAAAGAAAAAAAATCTGGCTTCTACAATCGCATAAACTACCGTTATTTGCCCTTCGCTCCTAAGAAAACCAAAAGTGTTTTTTTTCTGGTCACCCTAGTATATATAAAAAAAAAGTTAAACAACCACCGCAGGGTCCCACTGAGAGCAACTGCCATCCGACAAAATGTCAATAGCCCCCAGTAGCACCGCGGTAAATCACACCTATGGCCACGTCTCACAACCGTGAGATGGGTGGTCATAGGAAACGACAAAATCACAACGACAGGCCGGCGAAACCCTCGTGTGTCTTGAGGACACGAAGCGACCCAAGGATGACAGCTTTATGCATCCATCTCGCAAGTGCCTTGGCATATTTTTGGCTCGCGGGTATTGCTTTAAGGTTACGAACCAGTGATAGTTTCGCACCTCCGAGAGCACCTATCACAAGGACAATTACTTGTACCGAATATTTTGGGTACAGTCGTTGTAGCTCTCTTTTAAGGTCTTGATACCTCTCCTCTTTTTCTTTCTCCTTTGCAGTGATGTTGTATTCGGACGGAGCCGAGAATTCGATCACGAATATAGTTCGTTTCTCGAAGTCTTGGAGAACAATGTCAGGCCTCGAGTGCGCAACGGAGACTGCTGCCCGAAAATCGTAGTTCCAGAAAATTTGGCACTTTTCGTTTCGGACAATCGACTCTATCTCTTTTGGAGCATTCGGCAGGGCAGGGTCGCGGCCAACACCGTAATAGCGACAAAGATGGTAATAAAGTACTCTTAGGGCCGCATTATGTCTATAGATATACGTCGTTCCCGCGTGGGTCGGACACCCTGATAGTATGTGTTCTAGGTACTCAGCGTGTGCATGACACGCTCTGCACCTATCACTGGGAACTTTTTGACATAAAATGCGCTCACGGTATGCTAAGGTGGAAATGACACCGTCCTGGCATGCGAAAATAAAACCCTCTGTACCTGAATTAAGCCCTGATGATTTGAGGAAAGCAAAAGTTTGCTCCTTCGAAAAGGACTGTTTTTCTACATTTCTGTGAAAGTTTCCGTGCATTTTCTTGTCGAGTAGCTCTTGGTGAAAATTTGCAACCTCTGCTTTCTTCACTTTGGTTTTTAGAAGTGAAGCATCTAGATGAACTAATGCACTTTCCTCACTTCTGATGTTAAAATTCAGGCCAAGGGTCTCGGCCGCTTGCTCCGCGGCTTTGTAAAGGAACGTTCCTTCGCCAATCATCTCGTGGTTCCTGACCATCTTTAGGAGAGGATCTCTGCCATTCGCAACGATGTAAGCTGTACTTAGAACAATCCGGTTATGAAGACACTGGAGATTCAGAAGTCCGCGTCCACCTTGACGGCGTGAAATATATAATCGCGGAACTGACGAATTGATGTGCAAGCTTTTATGCATATGCATGACCTTACGTGTAATGACATCAAGGGCCTTAAGCTCGTTCTTCGTCCATTGAACTACCCCAAACGAGTAGAGTAGAACCGGGACGGCAAGCATGTTAGTCGCAGATACTTTGTTCAACGCCGACAGATTGGAAGACCAAATCTGTCGAAGAAGATGCTTGTATCTGCTTCGGAGAGACTCCTTCACTGATGTTACGTCCTGAATGCGGTTTTGAGGCACGCCCAGGTATGTATAGGTCTCTCCAGTATTAAGATGTCTGATAACACTTATATCCACAAGCTCAGGTTCCTTGGGAACGCCAGTAATCTTTCCTTTCTTCAGATAAATTTTGCCACACTTGTCCAAGCCAAAGTCCATCCCAATCTCTCCTGTGTAGTTCTTGACAATATTTATAGCAGTTTGAAGTTTGCTTCTACCAGAGGCATATATCTTCAGGTCATCCATATAAAATACATGAGTGACCTTATGCTCGCGCTGATTAGTGTTGCCACACAGGTATCCAGGAGAATTTCGTAGTGCGAGAGATAGAGGCAAAAGTGTGATGCAAAAAAGCAAAGGGCTCATGGTATCACCTTGAAAGACGCCTCTCTGGAAGGTGACGTTGTTCGTTGTCACACGATAATTTCTAGATGAGATAGTAAATCTAGTTTTCCAAAGAGGCATCAATCTCTCTATGCATCTCACTATGTGTGGATGTACCTTCAAGCTTTCCAACAGACAGATGATAAGTCTATGAGAGGTTGAATCGAAAGCTTTCCGGTAGTCAATCCAGGCCATTGACAGGACGCGCTGATGGGCTGCAGCGTCTTTACAGACACACCTGTCAATTAGCAGATTCTCTCGACAGCCTGCTACACCTTTTTTCGAGCCACGTTGTTCGTACACCTCTTGCCATACAGGCTCAATTCGTCGAACAATCCTGTTGTTGAGGACAGCTGTAAAGATCTTATACAGCGTGTTAAAACAAGTTATTGGCCTGTAATTTTCTGGGTTGGACAAGTTGCCTTTTTTTGGAAGGAGTATAGTGCGTCCTAACACCAGCCACTGCGGAATGGGCGTCTCGGACTTTAAATATGAGGTGAATATGCGGGCCAAATGTTGGTGTGTAAAAGTAAACTTCTTCCACCAAAAGTTCTTGATACAATCTGGTCCAGCAGCGGAAAAGTTCTTCGTGCCTCTAAGTGCTTTTTTCACCTCTTCGGCAGTGATTGATGGACATTCCTCCTCAGATTTTATGATGTTGTCGCAAAACTCCTTGAAGCGGATGATATTTTCAGTATCTTCTTTCAACTCTAGTGTTTTCGGGATCTTGTACACCTCTCTCCAAAAAGTCTCTACCTCCTTGGGCTTGGGTGGATTTTTTACAGAAACAGGTAGATCGCTGAAGAGGCGCGATGGGTCAGCGAGAAACTGTTGATTCTCCCTGATCCATGTCTCCCTCTTCTGTATTCTCCTCCATGCGTCAGATAACAGCCGTATTTTGTCAACAATATGCTGCTTGATTGTCAGTAGCTTTGACTTGTTTAGTGTGTGATTCAAAATCCTTAGTTCTTGGGCGAACTTTCGAACCTTTTCCGTAAACGGTCTACCAGATGTTATGTAGTCAATCACACATTGAACACGGGACGCATTCTGTCTTGCCCATCCAATCTTCTTGTTCAGTTGATGCAAGCGTCTTTTTTCAGTTGATGCAAGCGTCTTTTTTCAGTTGATGCAAGCGTCTTTTTCTTTTGATCCATCGTTGGTTTCAGCCTTCGATTTGAATCAGCTAAAGTTCTCGCAGCACCATAAACTGAGCAATTGATGGTCTAGAGGTCGGACTCTTGCGAGGTATCTCCACGAAGGAAGGCATCCATTTCAGCCAGATCTTGGGGCTTAGGAGGAACTTGCATGTTAATGTTCCTTCTAGTAATGAAATTGCGATCATCTCTCAGAAGGTGCCTGCTTTCTGCGGTTGGTCTCAATGTCGCTTCCTCATCTTCGTCTGCAGCTTCATAAAGCAGCGGTTGGGGAAGCGCTCCGCGTACATATCCATTTTTCCGGAGGTAGTCGGCTTGATTTCGCAAAGACTGATGCGAAACGTGCTGAAGCTCTGGGTGTTTCTGGCACCACAGAGTGTGCATACGCGCCATAAAGTCCCCGCGAACAGGGATAATGCTGGCATCGTAGCAGTCTACCACGTCATCATATATATATATATATATATCTGGCTTTCACCCAGAAGGCTCGGGTTCGATTCCCGGTACCGGAACCATTCGGTATTCGGTTTTGATTCCTTGGGATTCGAACCGAAGGGCCTATGACAAAGCCACCGGACGCGTCCTCGGGTTGCGGATAGAGGGTCCCTGTACCAAGGGTTTCTGCTGAATATGGTTACAATAATTAATAAGCAGTCGCGGACAATTGTCCAGGGATGGTCCCGAAGGAATAACCCCCAAGCGGAGGCGTAACAACCGTGCCGAAAGCTGAATGGCACCTGGGTGTGGTGTCTCAAACGGTGACTCTGGGATACCGGGCGACCTCTCAGAGTATCAGCCTTATCCTTGCACGCGGGGCTCTACAAGGATGGACTAACCCTTTTCCCTAGCTGCTCGTGGGAACAACAATGACAACACCAAACATAGTTGTAGGAAGTGCGGTTCAAAACAATCGAATGCGCAGGGCTCCCGACAATGGGTCGGACAACAATGCCGACTACCCTAGAGTTGGGGGAGCCAATCAAGACGGAGTCAATGCGATTGACGGGCGGAATCTCGTTACTTTTGAGTGGACGGATCGACTCAGGGACGACCTGCTGGAGTGCTATGATACCAGTATGGCCCCTGAACGAAAAGGTTACATGGCGCGACTGCATGCTCTGTGGTGCGAGAAACACCCAGAGCTCTCGGATTTTTCGCAAAAACGGCTGCGAAACCGTGCCGAGGACCTCCGGAAAAGGGGTTATATAAGCGGAGCGCCTACACAACCGCAGCCAGAACAAGCCGGCAACAGAGAAAGACAGGCGACACTGAGACCAGCCTCGAACAGGCATCCAATAGAGGGAGAACGATGCTTCAAGACCCGGAGAAACATCAACATTCAGGTTTCTCCCAAGCCCAAAGATCTGACTGAACTGGATGATGAGCTTCGTGGAGATTTTTCCGAAGAATCCGACCTCTGGACTATCAATTGTAGTGTGTACAATGCAGCGAGAACTTTGGCAGATGCAAACCGTAAAACAAAACCAACGGTTGATCATAAGACCAAAAGACGAATGCATCAACTTAGCACAAAGATAGGCTGGGCAAGACAGTACGCGTCCCGCATTCAGTGTGTGATTGACTACATAACATCTGGCAGGACTTTCACTGCCAAGGTTCGACAGTTCACGCGCGAACTGCGGATCCGTCATCACACAATCAACAAGTCAAAGCTACTGACCATCAGGCAGCATATTGTTGACAGAATACGAGTACTATCTGACGCTAGGAGAAGTCTAGAGCGGAGAGAGAGGTGGGTCAGAGAAAATCAACAGTTTTCGTCTGACCCATCTCGACTCTTCCAAGACCCTCCAGTTACTGTCGACCATCCGCCCAAACCAGAGGAGGTCGAAGCATTTTGGAGAGAAGTCTACGAAGTCCAACATCCACTTAAAGAAGGCTCAAAGAACATAAACAGCTTCAAGGAGCTGTGCAATGCCCTCATCACAGCTGAGGAGGAATGCCCACCTATCACTACCGAGGAGGTGAAAAACGTATTAAGAGGCATGAAGAACTATTCCGCTCCGGGACCAGATGGCATCAAGACCTTCTGGTGGAAGAAGTTTCCTTCAACCCACCAGCATCTGGCCCGAATTTTTACCTCATATCTAAAGTCGGAAGAGCCTATTCCGGGGTGGTTGGTGGAAGGGCGCACACTGCTCCTGCCGAAGACGGGCAACTTAGCTGACCCTAAGAATTACAGGCCAATAACTTGTCTGAACACACTGTATGAGATCTTCACAGCTATCCTAAATGATAGGATTGTTCGGACAATTGGACCTGTATGGCGAGAGATGTATGAACAACGTGGCTCAAAGAAAGGCGTAGCGGGATGTCGGGAGAACTTGCTCATCGATAGATGTGTCTGTAAAGACGCAGCATACTATCAGCGATTTCTATCGATGGCCTGGATTGATTACCGGAAAGCTTTCGATTCAACCTCCCATAGACTTATCATCTGTCTGTTGGAAAGCCTAAAGGTTCACCCACACATCGTGAGGTGCATAGAGACATTAATGCCGCTTTGGAAAACCAGATTTACTATCTCATCTGGAAAACATCGTGTGATCACTAACAGTATCACCTTTCAGAGAGGTGTATTTCAGGGCGACACCATGAGCCCTCTCCTCTTTTGCCTCACATTATTGCCACTATCTCTCGCACTTCGCCATTCCGAAGGGTATCTCTGCGGAAAACCTGGAAACCGAAAGCATAAGGTCACTCATGTATTTTACATGGATGATCTTAAGATCTATGCTAGGAATCAAGAGAAACTACATCTAGCTCTGAAAATTGTCAAAGAGTACACTCAAGAGATTGGAATGGAATTCGGGTTAGAGAAATGCGCCAAGGTTAATTTGAAGAAAGGAAAACTTAATGGCATCCCCGAAGATCCTGAGCTCGTTGACAGAAGCGCTATACGACACCTTTGCGCTGGAGAGACCTATACATACCTGGGCGTGCCACAGAGCCGCATTCAGGACGCGACATCTATAAAGGATACTCTCCGATGCAGATACAAACGTCTCATCCGGCAGATTTGGTCTTCCGAACTGTCGGCGAGAAACAAAGTATCTGCAACGAACATGCTTGCCGTCCCGGTAGTACTCTATTCATTTGGAGTGGTTCCATGGACGAAGGACGAGCTCAGATCCCTTGATATCGGGACGCGAAAGGTTTTGCACATGAACAAGAGCATGCACCTTAAGTCTTCTGTTCCGCGACTTTACATCTCACGCCGCCTAGGTGGTCGCGGAATACTGAATCTTGAATGTCTTCACAACAGACTCATTCTGGGTACAGCACATATAGTTGCAAATGGACAAGACCCTCTTCTTAAAATGGTCAGGAAACACGAAGAAGTGGGAAAAGGGGCGTTTCTGTACAAAGCAGCGGAGGAGGCTGCTGAAACACTCGGCCTTGACTTCAATATTAGGGGTGAGCAAAATGCATCAAATCTTATCCATCTTGAATACTCACTCCTGAAGGCCCGGATTAAGAAAGCACAGGAGAAAAACTTCCACGAACAGCTCCTCGACAAGAGGATGCACGGCATCTTCCACAGAAATGTGGAAGATCAGTCGATGTCGTATGAGCTAACGTTTGCTTTCCTTAGATCACCCGGATTGAAGTCGGGCACGGAGGGCTTCATTTTGGCATGTCAAGACGGTGTCATTTCCACTCTAGCATACCGTCGCCACATTTTGAGCCAAGACATTCCCGATGATAGTTGCAGAGCGTGTCATGCACACCCCGAGCATCTAGGACACATACTATCTAGTTGTCCAACTCATGCGGGAACGACCTACATCCAAAGGCACAATGCGGCACTAAGAGTGCTTTATTACCATCTCTGTCACTCTTATGGCATTAGCCCAAATACCTCTCCGCTAAACGCTCCTAGAGAAATAGAGTCAATTGTCGAAAATGAGAAGTGCCGCATATACTGGAACTTCATATTCTCGACAATTGTTTCTGTTGCGCACTCGAGGCCTGACATAGTTCTCCTTGACTTCGAGAAACGAACCATGTTCGTTATCGAATTTTCGGCACCAGCTGACAAAAACGTCACAGCCAAGGAGAAAGAAAAGAAAGAGAGGTATAAAGACCTTATAAGGGAGTTGCGACGGTTATACCCGGAATATTCTGTTAAGCTAATCGTCTTGATCATCGGCGCTCTTGGAAGTGCCAAGGTTTCACTGGTTAATAGCCTGAAAAGCATCCCTGCGTGTCAAAAAAATGCTGAGACACTTGCGGGGAAAATGCAGAAGGCGGTCGTCCTTGGGTCGCTCCGTGTCCTCGGGGTGCACGAGACTTTTGCCGGACCATCGTATTGAGTTCGTCGCAGACTGTAACCACCTATCTCACGGTCGTGAGACGTGGTTACAGCTGAAATTTTACCGCGATTTCGCTGGGAGCGGGTGCAATTTTTCAGATTAGCACCCGCTCCCGGCGAAATCCTGCGGTTGTCCTTATGACAAACTTTTAACTATATATATACTTGGTTTATAATTTAAGGAGACTAAATTACTCACCATCATTATTTCCCAAGATACTGTGCATGAATTTAACCCCTTACAAGTAATTTTATATGTAAACTCTATCATTGGCGTGGCATGACGTTGCGGTGGTGTTACGGAATGTATCTGGAAATGCGGAAAAGTTGAAGACTCGTGGAGCGGGAATTAAAGAGGGAGATGAGTCATTCGAGATTGAAGCTAAACGTAAAGGGGTGATGTAGGGGTGGTCGAATAAATACACACAACTACAGATGGATAGATACGTCGATAGTGCGACAGAGATGGATGTATGATATAATGTATGAGCTCACAATTTTGCGGAAATAATTCAGATTTTGTAGATAAAGATTTTTTGCAGTTATTGTTTAATGAAAAACTGATACCTTATACTTAATGTATTTATATACCAGGTTTCCATGAATGAATAATATTATAATTATTAGGGTTGATAGGGGTAAGTGATAGTAGTAGTGCTTTATTTATTTGAGAATCATCTGATTCATAAAAATTGGTTACAGTTCAATTCTTAAACTAACATGTTATTCTAATAAATAAAAACAAAAACTAAAATTAAAGGTTGATGGTAAACATTACCCCAAAGGAGAAGAACTCTACTTACAACGAAAGCAATTCAAAAAACCTTGAACTATATAATTAATTATAATGCTCATTCGTGAAACTTACTAACAAACATACTAACTTTTTGATAGATTTTTTTTCAGGGTTATATGGAATAGTCAGCCAGGCATTCCTTATCTTATAAATATCCCTACTTTCGCTTATACCTGAAAATCTTACAGTTTTAAAAAATTGACTCTCTACTAAAAGATGGTACACAGGTTACATTACAAAGTTACACTTTGATTCATGATATTTCAAATATTTGAGAAGATTCTTGTTTCAAATTTTGACGGAATTATCTCTGCACTTTCTACATTAAATTGTTCCCTTCTTTAGTTAACAAAAAATGGCGTTTTAAATTTCTGCCATTCATAAAAATATTATTTAAAATGAAATAATAAAATTAGAATTTGGTATGAACGTCCAGTGATATTAAGAAACTTACCTATTTTAAATTGTATGATTGCTGAATTGATTTTAAAATTATTTGTTTGCATAAATATATATATATATATATATATATTAGGGTGGTCCAAAAAAATACATTTTCGAATTTTTTAAATTAGACTGAAAATTATTGTAGGCTACATGAAAATAGATAGCTCCTATTTTTTTGCTTAAAAAAAAATTAATTAATAGGACTACGCATTTCACTTTTTTCTTTTAAGGAGATTGACATGTAAAATGACATTAGTTTTTTCATCTGCAATTCTGCAATAGATTTCAAAAATTCGAAAACGTATTTCTTTGGACCACCCTAATATATGTATTAAAATGTTATTTACTAATTTATATTATATACTTACATTTATTGAAAGTAACCTCGAACTTTTAACAGATTTTTTGTATTTTAAAATGAAAAAAAACAGATATCACACCTACCCTAAGTCTAATTTTTAATTACCCTGCCATAATTCATCATTCAGAATATTAAAAATCTAAAAATTTCAACCACAAAAAACAATAACAGATATTTAAGGAAAATAAAACATCTTTCTTCATTCCTGAAAAAAAAATCAACAAACGTGCTTTATGTAGGATAAATTCAAATCAAAGGACCAGGTGACAGCCACCTTTTTCCTTCAAATAATAAGAGCTATAATTTTTATGCTGTGACAAAAAAATTATTAACTTATTCATTTTTTATTCCAAATTTTCTCTTTATCAGAGCAACCCCGTAATCGCATTTATCCCTATCGACCCTTTTTTATTTTAATCATATATTTGATATATAAGTATATAGTATATTGAGTCTAATATATATTCTACGTCGAAACAGACATCTATTTATTTGAAGCTTCTAAATGTTTATGTTATTGATATCATAAAGTAGATAAATATAATTCCCAATTTATTACATCTATCGAGAACGTATTCTGAAGAAATTAAAATTTTTCCTACCTTCTATAGTTAAGTTAAGACCCCGCTTATCGTTCACGTGGCCTGAAATACTATTCCATTAATAATACATGTCGTCTGCTCGACACCAACGCCACCTTCAGTATTTCCTTTCTTATTTTAAGTATAGTATTGACGCAGTATTGTGACCTTTTGCATTCATGAATTGAAGGCATTGTTCGAATATATAAAACTGGTTATCTAAAGGTAAGATATTTTCGTCATGTCGGAAGTTCCTTTCATAAACTGACAAAAGATTTCACACATATGAGCCAAAAGACTGTTTTTGAATCTATAATAAGTTTAAACCGGGATGTCAAGCAAGCATATAAGCATTCATATCATTGAAAGGAACAAATTTTTTGCTTCAATTAAAAAAAGGTTTATTTAATTTTAATAAATGGAAAATATTTGCCTCATTGATTGAAACAAATAATTTGTTTAGTACAATTTGTTTGATTTAAACAAAAAATTGGCTTTTATTAAACAATGCATTTGTTTAAAATTTGTTAATTTGAATTCATAATAATATTTATTTGATTCAAACAAAACATATAATGTAAAGCAGTGCTACAAAATGCCGCTAGGCGTGCTAAGGCGCTGCCGGCAGGTTTCCCTGCGGATACTAACCTAAAATCTAAATTGATTTATCCTTTGATTGATTTGATGGTATTGCTCTTTTTTCGGTGTTGTGTGATTCTAACGGTTCTGATTTACCGGAAAACTTAAAATTAATTGAAAAATTGACGCAATATCTCTAGTGTTGGAACTACTTGAATTTTGGGGCCTTATATCCTGGATATAATTGAAGATTTCGCAGGTGAGTAAGACTTTTTCATTTCTAACATCCTTTGTTCATAAAGATGATTTATGAAATCGATGATGTTTTTTTTATCAATTGTATAATTATCGCTGTCTACTTAAAACTGCTTAAAAGCAGGAACACTTATATATATGTTCAATTCAAATATCTAACTCTGGTTCATTTCTAATTATTCTGTTTTATCATTTTTCAATTCAGGAATGAGAAGCACAATTAGTAATTAAACAGAATTAAACATTCGGATTGAATAAGTGTTCCTGCTTTTACATATATAACGATAAGAATGATTTAAAAAAATATATATTATCGAGCTTATACATTATTTCTATAAAGAATGTTCAATTTTGAGGTTAAAAGTAAAAAGAAAAAGATTTGCTTCACTCAAACAAAATCTATAATTAATTTAAAATATATATATTTAATGTAAACAAGACCTTTACTTAATTTAAACAAGAGCTTTATTTAAAGTAACCAAAAATTTATTTGAACCAAATGAATAAGGACAAACAAAAAATTTGTTTGAATCAAACAAACATTTGCTTGACCCAATATCAAAGCAATAATTTGTTTGATTTAAAAAAAACTTCTTTAATTCAAACAAACATTTTTCCCACTGTAAAATTACTCTTGCACCAGTAAAAACAATAATACTTAGTGGAAAATAATGTTTTCGTGAGCTGTAGGACAATCTGAGAAAATATTTGTTTTGACTTTTTAATAAATAGGATCGACGGCTACTGTACCTGCAAACTGTATTAATATGTGAATAGCCCGAATATGTGAATAGAGCATCTCGGACCTGCGCAGTATGCATGGTTATAAGTGACCACAGCGTTCGGAGATCCCGATTCCGAAAAAAGGATTCCGGTTCGTACTATCAGAATTCATTTAAGTCATTAGGATTCGTACGAATTCGTTCACTTTGTGCGAACTATTTCATTTGAATCCTTAGTGAGATACCCCTCGGAATAGCAAAAAAAAAAAAAACGTGAGACGACCGTGAATTTGTGTCTCGACATCTCGCCTTCATAATTTGGAGCGAGGCTTTGAGGTATTGATAAAAGACGTGATCAAACCATGGTTGTCTGAACACAGAAAAAACTGAGGGTAAGAAATCACGTTGCACGTAATGCTAGGGTACGGGTAACGTCCGTCTGGGTAATTAGTATAGGAGTAAGCTCGCCGTGGCGACTCAAAAATTCTATGCTAACTTCGGTAGAGGGCAGCACGATCTTAGCCATTCGTCCATTACCCAGCCGGACGTTATCGCGCACGTTAGTTGACTTTACGCTGCTTTAACCATTACCTCCAACGTTTCTTATCCCTAGTTTTTTCAGTGAAAGTATGGTATTTTTGCAATATCTTAAATTTATGGATCACTAGATACGATTTAAATCTAAATCTCTTGTCAAATTAAAAAAAAATAGTAAGGCAAATTTGAATGAGTCAGTTTTTTAAACTCTTGGAAAAATAGTGATAATTCAAGCACTTTTAAATTTCAAATGCGGTCATCCACATGAAAACGGCCTTGATGGCTGGTTCTAGTTTAGGAGATTTTCGCGTTTTTCCAAGGCAAGGTCAAAATTATTATTTTCGGGTTTGAATCAGGGATGATGCTAAGACCAATGCTGAATCTAGTGCCACTATACGTATGTCTGGAAAGTAACCGAAATTTGGTATTTTTCGTGTTCGAAGAAAAAGTATAACGCGTGTGCCTATTGCACTCGCCAAGTTTAGCTGCATTTATCTCAAGAAGCGGTTTTCTGAATACGCGTGTATTAAAAAACAATCAGATATTTCTAAAAGTGATATCTAGGTTGTTAATCTATTATTATATTTCATATATTTTTCATATGAAACAGAGCTTATTCTAGGAAATGTTTAATACTACCGACTTTCATTTCTGGGTCTTATAATACAAAAAAACCATATTCTATTCTTATGTGGTTGTTACAGAACTGGTAAATACTCCCACTCTAGGGTATACTAATTATAAAAAATATGTGCGACTGCAAGTTTGGTAATGCTGATCAGGGCTGATTTTTGCTACTGGATATAACTGTCTTACATATTTAAAAAATAAATTATTCTCTTTCGACCCATAATATGGTTAATGCAAATATTTATTTTGAGAAATTTAAATATTTATTTTGAGAAATTTAAATGCTTTTCACAAACATTTTGAGTTTGAATTGAAGACATGCGCCATTCTTGTTTTGGCCACAAAAATAATAAGTTTTAATTTGATCTTTCAACCCTCTAAAAATAGAACACAAATTGAAAAAAAAAGTTTATTTAGAAGATTAAAACATACCCCTATGGAAATCGAATCTGCCTGAAATTTAAAAAAATTATAAACAATGTTTAAATTCTGCTGTTGAACTTCGCAGAATCGATTACAGTTTCATTTAATAAGTTTAAAAACTGGCAAAAATTAAATGTTCTTTTTCTGGAGAATTTAAAAAAGCTAATTTCTGCTTTACTAACCTAATAAATTTTTAAATTATACTTGCAAATGATAATTTATCTAGCATCCGTTAATAACACTTAAGCCATGGTATATCTCTTGAAAGATTTGTAATTTCTACTACAAAAGTTTCACGACTAGTGCCCGATCGCCTCCCGATTATGGAAACGAACCAGGGTTGGTCCGGCCAGTAACCTGCCGGCTCCCGACTGTGTGATTTGAAAAGAAATGTAGCCCGGTCGGCTCCTGACCGGTTCCCAACCGTGGAGCCTAACGAGAAGTAGACCGACCGGGACCCGAACAGAAAGCTTTTGAATTAGGGCCAAATGGGGAAATTTCTGCACGGGTACATGATTTTTTTCAAGAAATGTTGTAGAGAAATTACGTAAAGTATATTAGGTTCGAGTGTAGGTCAGAAATTTGTCTATTTGCTGTTTTACATATGAGGTACATAGTCAACAAAATGTATGATTTTTACATTCTCATTCTAATGAGAAGGTATTGGTTTTATGTAAAATTTGACATAGTCGGTTTTCATCAAATCTCCACGTTTTGAGACCCCCTGAGC